>KN726269.1:11582-61045 GCA_000816745.1 Ancylostoma duodenale
AAAATAGGATCGCTCATGGTCCGCGGGGATTTCTCCTTACCACCATCCGCCACACGGTGGACGCGCTCGGTAGCTAGAGCGACTTAATAGTCCCGAGGGGGCCCTGTATACACTAATGAAACGAAACTCATTTTAGTCGCATAACACATCTGCACATGTAAGCTCATAGCTATCCGCAACCGATTTCTTATCTACCAGCTGAGGGCAATACCTATCTTTGATAGAGCGCCACTCCTCCTCCTCTTCTATGGAGACGGTCACATGGTAAAACAACGTAATGTTCGCATGAAATGAGTTGAAAGAATTTTGCAGTGCGTGGGCCGTAGCCATAATTCTGACGCATTCTGTTTGCCCATGGGAAACTTCACAAACTTATTGTCCAACCCAATAATTTGACAATCTACTTCTTAGAAATCCTCCCCTGGTTATGAAGGGGCGAAGCCTGGAAGAAGTCATCGGATTCAATGTTCAATAGCCCTGTCCACGTTCCACAGTCCATGAACTTTTTCGCTCGACTGGCAAGACTCAGTGGTGAAGTTTGTATCCGTCACCGTCTCCCATAAGGAATTTGAAGAACCCGTAATTTTCAAGGGAAGTTGGCGCTTGAAGTTGTTTTGGACGCTCTGTGGAGCCATAATATTCTTTTTCCTGTGGAGGGACATAATGGTGGTACCATCAGGCTGGTGCGAAATTAATTGCCGTTTCGCGGTGTCCTCTGACCGATGACCAGCGTCGCAGCTGCCATGACACCTTCTCTAACTTAATTTTTTGCCCAAAAAACTTTCCATTTCTAGGCCGTGCGTTTTCTGTGGATGGAACATGGTTCCTGTACAATAACACGAAGCGAGAATGTGGGCGAATAGAGGCGTTTTCCCTACTCTCGAGTCCTCCTGAACGAGACCTTCACTTTAGGGTGGTTGTGTTAGGAGTATGAGGGTGCTGTAAGGGTGTACTGCAGCCTTCTCCAACATCATAGTCAAACATCGATAGCAGATTGCTAGCACTGTGATTTCGAGTTGATATCTGAAAATCTAGTCTAGGCGTGGTCGGCAGTGGTGAACAGAGGCAGATTTTCTCCTGCTCCAGGGTAACGCTAAACATCACATTTCGAAACTTATCCGACAGAAAGTGATGCAGTAAGGCATCGAGGTTCCCATTCAATCTCGTTTTCCTCAGACTATGCCTTTACTGAAGATCGCTGAGGTCCAAATGCAAATTTGCGACAACAGCAGACTGATGATTAGGAGCTTGCTGAAATCGCCTTCCAAAAGTTCGCAGACACCTGCGGCCTTTCAGAAGCACACCATTTTCAATGGATTGTTAGGAATGATGTAGGGAATTAGCCAAATGTTAATGTAATGAAAAAGGTTGTGTTTGAGCCAAGCTATAACATTTTGAACTGGATCGTCTCTTTCGACAATTAATTCCGCACCTGCCTGTTGTAGGAGTTGGTGATCTCCTCAGTAACAACAAAAAACGACATCACACGAGCAGCCGTTCGCAACAACATTGAACCTGGCACTTCATCAGAATCAAGTACAGACCCCTGATAAATGTGAGTTGCCAATCCTGTTATGATAAACATTACCTAGTAGGGCCTACCTAGTTGTAACTACCACTTCCTGGACCAATCAACCAAGCAGTCAGTGCCATCTTGTGCTTTGCTGTTACCTTCAGATTGAGTAACACAGTTGGTCTTTACATTATCTTCATGTTGCATGCATTAGACTCCCTTATTTTGCAAAAATTCTGCAGTTCCACATGTGAGAAAGAAGAAATAAGGAGACTGAACTTCACCCCCCAGTTACGAACAAAATATCCTCCGACGCTTAGTGGTGGTATTTAAGTCTTTTATTGTCTACCAGTATCTGATCAATGCCTATCAGAATTTCATGTATTGACCACATCCAAAAGAGGAGTCTAAAGACTTCATTTATTTATTTATTTGATGAAGGGGAAACACACCACCGTGTAAAAACGAACCAAGTGCAACAAACGAGAATTGCAAAACGAAGAGAAGTGAACATTGCAATCACAATAGAATTTAAAGAGATACACAGATTTAAAACAAAGCGGGAAAAGTCTGAAAAGAGAGTCTGTCTTAATATCAACTATAGATAATTTGGTCGCTTTTCAAGAAACCTTTTGAATGAGCTAAGCGATAAGCACAGTACATTTTCCTTGAGTAATTTTCTAAACGGTGGTAGTACTCTCTTCGAGAATAATTCTGACCTAAGTACAGTTCTAGGCGCTGAATCTTGGAAAACAAGCTTCCTGGCCGGAGTGCGGGATGGAGTTATTTTAAAGAAATCATTTATGTTTACTAAGAGACATAAGCCCAAGCTGTTTGTTCCTGTCATCCCAATTCGGCACAAGTGAGTAACCCACCCCACAACACCTCATAACAAGCTTACGGGTGAAATTGTTCTGAACGCTTTCAAGGAAGTCAATATCCTTGCGCTTGTATGGGCTAAAAACTGTTGTACCACATTCCATCATGGGTCGTACATAGGTTTTATAAGCCTTGATAAGAACTTTTGGATCCATAGATCTAAGAGTTTTAAAAAGATTGTAGATACGGAAAGTTGCTTTATTGACTAAGCTTTTGTAGTGATTATCAAAACTAAGCTTGTCCGTCAGGGTAAAGCCCAAATTGCGTACTTCATTGACCGAATTCAAGGGAGTGCCGTGAAGGTAATAGGTAGCAGTGTGTTTTTTATTTCCAACAGAGAGACTGACTGTTTTCTCACTGGATAAAGGCAACTCCCAGTTTTGCGGCCATTGCTCCATAAAGGACACTGCAGCTTGCAACTTATTTTCGTCATCAACCGATTCGATTGATTTGTACACTTTGATGTCGTCCGCATACATCTTGCACGAGACATCAAGGGTTTGGATGCATTCAGGTAGCTCAAAAGTTACATAAGAAATAGAATTGGCGAAAGAACTCCACCTTGCGGTAGCCCACTGACAGCAAAATGCATTGAAGATAGCTGGCTGTTTAATCTAAATTGCTATGTTCGATTCTCTAGGAAAGCATGAATTCACGAACGGAGGCGGGGATGTATACCAAGCAACTCCATTTTTTCAGCAACTTTGACCAAGGCACCTTGTCGAAGGCTTCAGAAAAGTCAAAATAAATTACATAATCCTTCTTATGCTGGTCCAAAGCTGCAGTCCAGTCATTTAAGGATGACAGGAGAAGAGTTTCTATGGACTTTCCTTTGCAAAAACCGAACTGATTTTCTGGAATGATATTATACCTCTTAAAGTGATCAAGTATATATCGTTTGGCTATTTTTTCAAAGCTCTAGCAAAGACTGAGGTGATGCTTATAGGTCGATAGTTGTTTGGATTAGGAAAAGGAGGTTTTTTGGGGATAGGTATAACCAAAGCATGACGCCAACGAAGCGGAACTTCTGCTTTCATGTAGCACAGATTAAAAATAATTTCCAGAGGTTGAGAAATTTCGAAAATAATCCTTTTGATAAAGGAAAGCGGGATGAAATCTGGAGTGGTAGACCTAGAGCTAGGCCAGGATGTAATTACACTTATGATGTTCTCTTTGAAGAACCACAGATTAGAGGCCATAGTAGGATAACTCCGCAACGAAGGATCAATGCTCAATTCTGAATTGCTGTCTCGATTAAAAACTTTATGGAAGGTAGACGCGAGTAAATTTGCTTTACCTCCATCATTGTAAATAGTGGCTTCGGTTTCATTTATGAGCGCGAGTATTCTTTCCTTAGCTTTGGCTCATGAATTTATAAATCGATAGAGACTATTTTGATCTGCACGATCGACCAGTTTTCGTTCCACGTACAAGTTGTA
This sequence comes from Ancylostoma duodenale, assembly GCA_000816745.1. NCBI lineage: Eukaryota > Metazoa > Nematoda > Chromadorea > Rhabditida > Ancylostomatidae > Ancylostoma > Ancylostoma duodenale. The sequence goes on from KN726269.1 coordinate 15,414, forward strand.
TCTATCGAGCTCTTTTTCTAACTTGGTGCAATACATTTTATATTCGGACCATGACTGCAAGTTGTTCTGTTTAACCGCTAGCTCCCAAAGATATGACTTGTATGCGAGCTTCCTTCTAAGGTGACCAGGGGCGTTAATTGTTCTAGGTGTAACCCTGCAGAGTGGGACAAACATATCAATCGTGTGCATAAGTACAGCGATCAGGAGTTCATACATGTCATTTACGGAAGACAAAGAGTTTAAGGCGTCGATCCAATCAATACCAGCCAGATGGCTTTGAATAGAAGAATAGTCAGCTTTAGTGAAATCTCGCCTCCAAAAACAGCACTCTCGTGCAGGTCTTATGTCTAAGTCAAAGCGGACAGCAGAGTGGTCACTGTTTCCAATTGGGGGAAACACGTGTACGTTACTAACCAGGGAGGCTACGCTAGTGAATACTAAATCCAAGAAAGAAGCACCTCTAGTAGGAAAAGTAACTAATTGGCTTAAGCCATGAGAATGAACAAAGGCGAGAAAATCTTCTGACATTTTACAAGTTGCGAGCGGAACAGGGTCCCATTTGAGGTCAGGAAAATTGAAATCACCTAGAATTACGCATGGGATTTCACAAGCACAGTAGTCGCTGATGGCTTTTAACATTTGATTTGAGCTAGCAACATTACATCGAGGTGTTCTGTAAATGGCAATGAACCTAACACCATGGCGTCAAATACAACATCAACTACCAATATTTCATAGGCATTTCTGACAGATTCTTGAAACACAAGTGAGAATGGAATAGGCGTTTTGATCAAAAATAAGATACCTCCTCCTTTCGTATGGCTTCTATCGCACCTAATAGGTGAATATTGACTATTTGCTACTCCTAACAGTGGAGTAGTATCATTTTTTTGACTTACCCAGGATTCAGTTATAACTATTAGGTCGTAGCTCTTACTACAAAGAGTCAGCACGAGCGCATCAGAATTCTTGATAAGCGACCTGATATTTGAAAGCAAACAACGAACATTAATTCTGAGATGCCTTGGGAACCTTACTGATTTCCCTCGACACTGTTATCCGTAGCGTTTGGAAAAACCTGAAAACTGCATTCGTTACTAGTTGAGACAGATAGGTCAACAACATTAGCACAATTCTGAGCAGTTTGAGAATGACGTGGCTTAGCATTCGCATCTTTCAAACGTTCTTCGCGCCTACGGATTCTTTCTTCCTTTGTAAGAGAGGGGCGTATGTAAATCACTTTCTCAGGAAAAAAATGGAGGCGCGGAGCCCGTCTGATTACACCAGTTTGAAAACGACTGCAAGGTAAAACTACTTTTAACAGTCTAGGTCTATCCGGATGGGGTCTTCCCATCCGGTAAACAGCAGTAGGGAGACATTCGATACCGAGGAACTCGAGCAGCTGATTTGTGCACGTAATATCATGATGAATACGTTCACGAGAGCTGGTACTGTGTGACTCAAAAACACCAGAAATAACAATGGAACGCTTGATCTCCAAGTCATCAGGAACCGAGAAAGTGATAGACTTAATTTCCGGAGCAGGAGTACTAGGAGGAGCTAGCTGAGGTTTGGTTGCCTCATGAAGCTTTTGCTTCAAGCAAAAATTTTTTCTCTCAGATGACGAACTTCATCGATCAACTCACTGTTCTTTCGATTTATTTGCTTGATCTCCTCTTTTGTTTCAAGGAGAATTTCTACCACAGTCCTCATGTAATTTGGCAGCTGTTGGTCCATTTTGAGGTCCATGAAGCGAGTTTCCGGATGCACGTTGTGTGGCGAATGTTCTAAGCGGCTTCTCTTAGCTCTTTGCGCTGGAACAGAGCACGACCGAGAGGGGGAGTTAACCATTTCGACAAACGATGATCTTCGAAATCAAGACGGTATCAACTTCTGCGACAGGGGCTGCCGCACCGAGGAAGTCGCACAAGAAAATTACCTGAACTGGTGGCAATTACCGATTGAACTCAGGATTGCTCCCTTGCCACTAGGAGCTGCGCTTGACAGGAGGTAGAGTTGGCGGAGCCGTTGAGACCAGGGAAAAAACAGTATACGTCCTGGGAGTTGGTAGTAGGAATGTAGAGGACGGAGGGCAGAGGCGCACGCACCGACCGCTCGCGGCCAGGGTATGAGGCCGGATGGTTATCTACTATTATTTATATTATACGGTTATCTTATCTTTTATTTATGTTACTTTATCTTTATTATTTATATTATACGGTTATCTTACTTTATCCAAGAAGGGACAGTTTATGTACAAGAAATATCAGAAGTGTCAATATCAATTTGTGAGAAGGGAGGGGTGAGGGAGCTTCTTGAAAACCACTGAAAAAGCAGTACTGGAATTACAACTTAAAGGCAGCATCCACGGAAAAATTAGTCTTTGAGATTTTGCCATTTTGTGGGGTGCTCGATTACGCTGAGTCGAGATCTAATGTTAAAAAACTCTAAAAATACCGGAATCTACGGTTCCTTCAGCTCATTTGGACATGCTGCGCTTTGCCATGCATATTCTTCGTCCAATGGATCCCGGCTCCAATGAACTGTGCCTACCGATAGATTATACATAGCTAGAAATTTTTTTTTGCACTGGAAACCTTTCAACTTCACTTACTTCTTCAACGAAGTGACGATGGCATATTTTTTACTCTTTTCGACCCGAAAGGCTTATAAAACCCTATCAATAGTTCATATCTGCCAGGAGAATTCACTAACGAAGAGATCAGCATAGCATAGTCCTGCCTTTTACGAGGCGTCCAGCGACAATCTTTCTCGTGTACTAGCTGACCACATAAATTGCAGCTCCTTCTTTTCTCCCTCACTGCAAGATGATCAGTCGTAAGCTAATGCTTACATTTACGATCTCTTTGTGCACATGAGGTGGTCGTTTTAGACCGAATGGCTTCCTTCAACCCAATGGATCAATTCCGTCATGCATGAGTTTTGCCAACTGTTTTGTTCCAAAATTCAATTACGAACACCAGAAAGGATTTCATTTATCGAAGTTTACTATTCACAACTAGCATAGCATACAGAACAGAATATACAGCAAATATAACAGCCAAACAATGTCACGGATGTAGGATATTCTGCAGCCATTAAGACGGGAGCTGAGCTCGCTCCCGTAAACGGGTATTCTGTTCCGCATGGCGATTTGCCTGCATAGGAGGAATTGCTCTGCATGATAGAGCAATATAAACGATCTATTACGTAGATGATCTGATACATCTTCCCACTCGAAAATCTTCTTATGTAAGCTAGGATAATGTTGCATGTAAATCTGCAAGCATACTATAGTCTACGTGAGTGCAGGACCCTGACCCGACGGAGACGTAGGGTTCTATGCTCCGCTGATGGCGCGTGGTACGTCTACTACACAAGCACGCCTCAATTTACAAAGGCACAAACTCGTACGAATCTAACGCTGACGCGCAGAGTTGAATGAGTTTTGGCCGCTTGCCATATGTTGCGCGAGCTGTTCAAATTGTATTAAATACTTGAGATGTTCCAAAATCTCGAGAACCAAAATCTTCGTGGATGTTGCTTTTAAACTACTACCAATGGATTCGTCCTCAGCATTTTCATACGTGTAAGAGTAAGAGCCACGTCTATAAACGTTTCACTTATTAATGAGAAAGAAAACAGTATTTTCAAAGAGGCAGGTTAACATACATTCCGGGTTGGACCGTTTCAAGCATATAAGTGCAGCAGCACAACCACTTCTTCTCATACTTTCACTTACCACCTCCAGTGGTCCACATCCTAATGCGTCTACTACGAAATCTGACCCGGTATCGCTTCTGCACAACCAACCGCTCATCTACGAAAGCAGCTTCAATCACACTTGGAAAAATTTTCAACGGTTCGTCCTTCTCCTTCATTTATGCTGCGCATTCTTGAGTTCGATGTGGAAGTTCCGTTACCTGGACAGACAAGGTGGGACTTGAACGTGTTGTTCTCGAGGGCAACCCTACACATTCTTCAGTTCGGATAATGATATGATCCTATAACTCCCTTTCCTTAATGATATCATGCCTCATCTGTAGCAAGTATCCGTTTTTGACATACAATCATAAGTTAGACCAAGCTGTCCTGCAGTACATACAACTATTATATTTGCTATTGTACGTTACTATTACGAGTCAAAATTTGTTCCAAATCTCTTATATAAAGGAAACGGCGGATCAAAATCTCCAGATTAATAAAACTCAGTGCTTGATAAGTGAACATCCTTTAAAAGAACAAAAAGGGAGGCAAGCGCCTTCTTAGCACCCGTTTATATGTGTTTATCAAATTTCAAATCTTTTTCTACAAATACTCCAAGATCCCTAAGACAAGCAAGAGCTGTGTTATTGAATTGAAAAAGTTTTTGGGGAGTAGGTTCAAGACCAGAGTGACCGTTTCAGAGAAATTTATGGGAAAATCCCACTTCTCGGACCTACCATGTTTCTAACAGAGGCAGTCAAGTTCTCGTGAGCTCACTCTTTTTCTGCCGGATAGTAGGAACAGTAGACCTTAATGTCGTCTGAAAAAATCTTAACTTTCACTCTGACAGAAGTATTCAAGTAGGAGGGAAGGTCAGCAGTATATGCTGGAAAAAGAAGAGGGGAGAGTTCTCCCCCTTGCGGTACTCAACGGGGACATGGGTGGCGTTCAGAATAACTACTGCCTACTTCGACTATCACATAACGTTCGTGCAAAAAGGAAGCTATCCATGAAAGCAAGCTCCGTATTCCGAAATGCTCAAGTTTGGAAAGAAGTTCTCAGTGAGACACTCTATCGAACGCCTTAGGGAGATCGAAGTAGATCACATCAACTTCTTTGATTTCGTTCATTTCAGTAAGCCAATCGAAAACACAGTCCAGTACTAGTGCAGTAGTGGATGAACCAGGAAGAAATCCCTGTTGTTCTATTGGAGGAATGTGATTGGTCATTAGCCAGCTTTGAAGTTTTTCTTTCAACAAACACTCATTATTTTACTAGATGTTAGGATTATGCTAATCGGACGAAAGTTGGACAGGAGGTTCACGTTTGAGTTTTCAGGAATGGCTGTTACTAACGCTTCTTTCCAGATGGATGGTACTTCACCCAGTAGAAGTGAAACATCGAAAATGGAGCAAAGCGGGCGCTGAGGGACGGAGGCACATTTGCGAAAAACTATCTGTGGAATGCCATCATAAGTTATGGATGTCGACGGTTTAAGCCTTCTCATGATATTGAACACATCAGCTGGATGGATGACAAAGTCAGGGCAACTATTCACTGATCGCCAAATACTGTTGGAACAGGTGGAAGGCAACTTGGTGTCATTTCGCTAGTTTTCAGAAAAAAACACACCAGCGAAAAATTTTTCTAGTGCATTTGCCCTACTCGAATCAGTGGAAAAACATATACCGGTTCCATCCATCAGACTAGGCATTTTTGACCTTGCTGAAAGGCAGCACGCGTCGAATTCCTCGACTGCGCGTTGGACCGCTAATAGTGGAATACATTGTCAGCACATCACAAAAGTTACCGAACACAGAGAATCACGGCTTACCTGCGGAGAAATCCAAGCATATGTGGCCTTCACGTGACGGGTGAGACCCACGAGGTGAGACCCGCGACTTCACGACTCACGAGTCTCAGACCAAAAGCGCATAGTCGCACGGGAAACAGCACCACGATTTCGTGAAGTTCCCGTATGCTTCGCGCTGTTTCACTATGGGATATGAGTTCTAGGTCCCTCAAAACCCCAAAAACCCGCAAAATCTCAAACACGAGGATATGAGCGGGTGCTGACTTTAAATGAGAAATAGCTGCGAGGACTTCGATCCAGTAATCGCTGCTTCCGATAAGCTAAGAACTTTCCGATATGGTGATCAATATCAGAACAAACTTTCTTGTGAAATGCTTCGGCAGAAGGGTTTCGAGCAGAAAAAAAGATCTCTCTGGTAAATCAGACTCCTAATGTGATTAGGGTATATTGGCACAGAATATTGATCTACACAAATAGAACATGTCCTGCAAATTGCTGTAGACCACAAGCTAGAATCGGTAGCACAGCTCAGACACACTAGAATAATTTTCGAAGATTTCCATGCAGTTGATACTGTGAAATGAGCTTATGAGATTAGCATAGTTTGCGCGGACGAAATCGGGCGTAGAAAGTGACGAGTTCCCGTTGCAATGGTAGTCAACTTTGAAGCTTACAATATTATGATCGGAATTTCCAGGAGGAGGAAGAATCCTAACATTGTTGACAAAAAAAAAAACTAAGTCGAGTACGTTTCTTCTGGTAGGTTCCAAAACGTTTTGGCTAAGGTTACAACTCGGAAAAACGGTTCTAAAACGTTCTGAGAAATTACCAGGCGATTTGTCGGCGTTTTGCGGAAGATGGATCTGAACGTTGAGGTCACCAAGTACGATGCTTTTTGGTAGAGCACACAACTCATAAAGGAGGTCAATGAACTTGTCGTCTTCGTTTTTAGGTATGGTTGGAGGGCGATAAGCGACTAAAAATCTCACATAGGATTATGGAGTAGAGCCCAGCAGATCTAAACAGGCACTATTTCACTTGAAGAGAGTAGTAGTTGGACATTGAAATCATCTTTAACTAGGCAACATACACCCCCTCCTTTGTGAGAGATCCGCTTCTTTCTTACAATAGTGTTCGGGGAGATCAGATATCAATTCAGAGTCGAGAATATCTGGGTTTAGCCAGGTTTCGGTAATGCACACAACATCTGAGCGGTTAACACCAACAAAATTATGTAATAAATGGATTTTTTTTACAATCCTTCTGGCATTGAATGGAAAGCAGGAGAGGGAGGGTGTCAGACCATGCGAGATAAGTGGTCTCCCTACATACGCCTAATTTTAAGCGCAGATACGTGTGCCAGCTCCCTTTTATAGAGATAACCCACTCGCGGGTAGGCTAACTCCTATTTTTGTCTCGTGCTATAGAGATAACCCACTCGCGGGTAGGCAGGCTAACCCCTATTTTTGTCTCGTGCGAAGCTGACGAAGCTTATAATCGCGTGCTCTTTCAGCATGGGTCATGTTTCTCCCCACAAAGATCCCATCTAGACCTGCCTGACGTAAGTGATGGGCGTCTGTAAGGACAGTGATCCAGTGGGATCTATTTGGCACAACTACCTTTGCGAGCCTATTCTTAGTGTCATTGCGCTTATCCAGACTGTAAACTTCCACTGGCCGACACTCGAACTCGAGGACATCGAGGATGTCGGCAACTTCGTCCACCAGGTCGATCCCCGGCGAGATGGAGGAAGATCATTGGGGCTCCCAGAAATACCAGATATCACTATGCTTTGGGATCTCTTATCTGTCTCAATTCCTCATCCACAATTTGTGGAAGCTTAGACTTGACGGCAAGCACCATCCGCTCTATGATAGGGCGGAACATAATGTAGAATTTCTTCCGAGGAGAGAGGATAAAATCTCACCAACGGTCATTGCTGAAGTCAAGCGATCCACAAGAGCAGCAGTAGTAACTGCAACAGAATGAGAGAACACGGATTCAGTGGAATTCGCATTTTTGTTTTTGAACCGCGTAGATTTGTAGTGTATTCTTGGTGCTGTAGAGAGATCACAGGCGAATCAATGCACTGTTGGTGCGAGTGGGAAAGTAGGAATTGATTTTTATTCCGAAAATCAAGAATACGGGCAATCAGCGATGTGAAGCCGAAGCAATATGATTCAGAAAGATCGAGTAAATAATAAAGCCAGCTAATATAAAGTGGGGGACTGAATTAAAGATTAAATTCAGAAATATAACGATGTTGTGCGGAGCGCTAGAGGCAGCGGCCGCCCAATGCGAGCGCGTAATTCAGAATGCCAATAGAAACCATTAATGGCTCCATTTTCTACTACACGCATCAAGGAAAGACAGACTGAGAGTTTTTTGCCATTGCTAAGTTGGGCTCTGGGCTCCACGGGTGGCATAATCCTCTCAAGTTCGTCACAACATGTACGAGCCAGGTTCGTAATAGTTCAGAACAAGTTACGAACATTGCACAAGCTAAGCGCGAGAGTGTCACGAGCTGATACGCCTACCTGTAAAACTGTTGAGCGAACGTGGATTTGAACCATGTTGCATGCGTCTCTGTGGCGCACACATGCTCTGCGCTACAGCACATGACATACCCGATGCACTATAATGGCCAAGTAGATCTTAGAGAGTGGCTGATATTGTGTGCACCTCGCCATTACTTAGGGGATGGTCGGCCTCTTGATCAGCAGTAGCGGCTAGCGAGATTATGAGATCACAAGATCATTAATGAACGACTTTCCTTTTCCTAATTTCCTAACCATCAAAACGATGGTGGTCGTGGTGGTGAACAAGGTTGGTGGAATTTTGGGCTAAGGAACATTCAGCAAGTTTTGCCTCAGGTAGACGTCGCATTATCCATGCCTTAGTGATGAGAAATGCTCCTGTAACTCCTTTCACGTGTGCCAACATGTATGCGTGATGGCATAGGGTCATAGTGCCGGCTTCTCGCACGGGAACCCCAACGGGTTCGATTCCCGTTGACAGAAAGCCGCGACAGCATCGGGTTTTTGCCCGTGTAGTCCTGCCATCGCATGCCTCAGCTAGAATCAAACTCACGCAAAAAACGTTACAAACCATCACGAGCTCGGTCGCGCACGAGGGCATGAACTTCGAGATACTTTGCCTACCGCGATTTCCGACACTATTCCCGCCGCGCTTTTCACTTCCGTTGTCAGGTTCACAACACCTTTGCGACGCACCGCTCTCGCGTGTATTAGCATGCGGTTCGATGCGAACCTGGGGCGCTGCGTCTCAGGCCAGCCTCGTTATATACTCCGAACATGTTGTGACGGCGTGAGGGGGGGGGGGATCACTACAAGCTCCAGATGTGGAGGTATTATATTCATACGTTTATGTTGTGGAGGACTTCGATTGCATTTTAACAAATAAATGAATAAATAAACAAGTAAGCAAATAAATCTATTCAAGAATTATAATATCATCGACGAGAAAAGACCTCAGGTATTCGAAGAAGGAGCACACGCTGTCGGAAAGGGTGACTTCCCTTCAGATGATATCACGTTTCTGGAAGAATTTGTTTCAAATATCAATTAGTTTTATGAGAGTGGGGTCAGGTTTTGTCCTTAAATTTACACCACAATGAGAAATCCACATGAGTGAGTACTGGAAGTAGTATTTACAACGAGGCGAACATGGGTTCTTGCGCAGAACCAGCGCAAAAGTGCTAGGACTATTCCTGGTTTTTCTCTGCGTTTAGAAGGGAGACTGGAGCTTATTGTCCTTGTAAGCTTCCACCCTTAAATTCTCAAAGAAAATCTATAGAACAATTAATTGTAGCGATTCACTTTGTTGATGTAGGCGCCCAAAGCATGGTGAATTTCGCCGTATCCACGCTGATCTTGAATCTCATAATCATGTAAGGTGATCTTTCACAGTCACTTCGATGTTTTCCTGTACCCCACTCCTTGTGTTCTCTGATGAACTGGTAAGTTGCAAAATCTTACACGTTAACACAGCACATCCGTTCACACGACCAGCGCTTCTTCTTCTTCTTCTTCTTCTTCTTCTTCTTCTTCTTCCCATTCCCAGGAGCTGGGGTCGCCGTGTTTCGTGTGGTTCCGCGATTTTTTTGTATTGAAAGTGTCATCGTCCGTGAGCTTCACGAACCGCATGTCCTCCTCCATCCTATCCAGCCATCGAGTTTTCGGTGCTGACTAGGAAGCACCGAGAGAAGAGGAAGACTGTGCAGTCTTTCTCGAGATCGAGAAAGATCGGTAAAGCAGTCGAACCGCGTGTATAGCACCGCTTGTGCTGCAGTACTTGACAAACCCACACTGGTTCCGTGTGATTCCAACGTTAGAGCGGAGTCAACTATCCAGAATCCGTTCAAAGATCTCTATGGTATGATACAGCGGCCTAATTGGTTGGTACATCGTGCAATCTAGAATGTCTCCTTTTCCCTTCCAGATAGGCACTGTGGTGCTGGTCGCCCACGAGTTGGATAGTTTCTCTTCAGCTATTATTTCATTGAAAAACGAACAAAGCCGGAGGGTTCCTGCCCCTTCTGCTATCTTCCAGACTTCAGATGCTAGATATCTGGCCCATGCGACTTTCCGTTCTTCCTCCTTGCCAACGCAGTCCTTCTCGCGTCCCGATAAAATCATGGAGTGCTATTAAAGGAGTAAAGCTAAGGCGTACCCCGGGGGCGATGTACTTCACCATTATGGTCCGGGTGTTGCGAAAAGTAGGCAAGGACTATTGTCCATTAAAGGCCACTCGAAGAAGTGGAAGTACCGCACGATCCGTCCAGCGTCAGTCAACATCGGGACGACGACAGGAAGAAGCCGCGACCTTGCCGTGATGCTGAAGAAGCGGAAGGTCGGCATCGCTTGCGTTCAAGAAACGAAATAGAAGAAGGCAAAGTCGCGCGATGTCGGCGATGAGTACAAGCTCATCTACCACGGCAGGATATCTGGCCGTAATGGTGTTAGGATCAGCATCAGTGAAGGCTTTCGAGACTTCGTCACTAGCGTCCAGCGCGTTTCCGTAGGCCTGATGTCCATTAAGATCACCCCAGGCAACGTGCTAAGGAGCTCTCTGCATACGCACCACGATGTGGCTGCACCGATGACATGAAGGGACATTTCTACTGCGGTTTCGGGGTGCTGGGTATACATGATGCATTATCAAAAAAAAAAGACAACCCGGACTTTGAATCTGCGTGTATTTGTATCTATGTATGTCGAGCAAAACGACCTGAGCCTCGGTTAATAATAGTGCCCACTGCTAGTATTATCTATTCTAGTGTTCTCCTCTGTTGCCTTTACGAATATGTGGACCCCGGTCCACACATATGGTCAACAGTTGAAGTAAGTTCTTAATTGTTCCAGTCCATTCTTCAGTTTAAAAATTTGAAAATCTGGCAAATTTTTAAAAGCACCCACAAAATCATTCAAAAAGTAAACGGCGGAGGTGTTAAGAACAGTATCGTTCAGCTAAACACCTTAATTCATACTTTATCTATAGTAAAACGATCTTGTCCGTCATTCTAGGTTTGAGATTGTCAACTAGGAGTGCAAGAATAGTTTCATAAGGTTACTATCGTGAAGGGATATCTAAATTTTCAAATCACTGCATGATTTTGATTCGACTTGGTAAATTTTATATGCGACGGATTGTGGAGAAAAATTCGGAACTCAACCTATATGAAGATGTTATTTTGCAGCTGGGCTATGTACCAAGAAAGAAGTGCACTAGGAAAAATGTTACTTTAAAAAAATGCTCGTCAACAATCAGCAGTGTTGTGGTCCGCTGCCTCGACGAATTTTGTTTTCAGTGTCGATTTTTTTCCGATTAGTTGAATTGCGAATCTATTTGGTTTTTCTTTCCTCTTTTTCGAATAGTTGGGTTTTGAATTTTTTCGGCATTTCACCTTTCGAAGTCCTATATCTGACTTGTTCGATTTTTCACCTTTCAGAAATTTCCGATTTCATTCGGCTTCCCAACTCCTCCAGTGGAATTCACGAGCTAGCCCGACTATTTCGGAGCTCGTAAATGTTGCCAAAACTGGATAATTTTGTCTTATAAATGCGAATATTCCTTCAGTTTACCATCTCAGATCCTTCGCGAGTAGTTCCAAGTCTTAACCCTTTTTTTAGTAAAATTCAGTGAAAAGTGACAGTATTGACTTCGTTAGTTTCCGGTGTATTTTTATTGAAATATTACCTAAGGGCGATGTCTATGAAAGTAAAGTTGTTTGCTTCTTTGCCTCATGCACTGCACTTTAAGAGGGGGCAGATGGTGAAAACAGGAATGGTGCGGGCACAGACAGGCGATGAATGCGCTTTGGGGCACTATGGTGGTATTACTAATTAACATAATGCTAGAAGTTCAAAAGGGAAAGTAATGTGGAGTGGTTTCTTTGAAGATAAAATCTATTCGTGTCATATTCTGTTTCAGCAATGATATAAACTGAAGAATAGGAATGGGATCGCTGACAGATAGATTCTGAAAAACTGCATAAATTTTTATAAAGCATGCTAAGGAACATGTACAGTCCATTCACACAGCAATCTTCATTGGGAGAAGGATCATGGACTGAAATGCGGTTGTTTTAAATCAATGTCAAGCATGCCTGATACTGCACTACCGTGCCACTTAGTTTCAGTCTGTGAATGCACCAATACCGACTCCTTTCTAAATGACCTATGTGCGAAAAGAAATCTGAGAAACCAAAGTCGTGCCGGTTTTTCTGCTCAGCAGGCCTATCTGATATTGTCAAGTGAAGCAAGAAAAGTAAAGGAAAGCTTTGCGAACACACAATTTGCTCGAGTAAAAGTCAAAAATTATTTGTGATATTTATTACGCCACTCAAGGTAGACGTGAAAAAACAATGACATGACATGATTTGTTCAAGTGACATCGACTAAAGCGTGCAGAAATCCACTCATAGCCCTACTCAGAAACGTTTGGGCACCGGTGCGCACCAAGATGGGCACCGGTGCCAGTGACGAAACTGAACGCGGCGACGGTAAAAATCCCGGGCCGGCACCACTCTCCATTCGCGATGGAAATGGCGGCATATAAATGAGCACAAAGCGCACGAAGAGTCCCCACTATACATTGGTATTCGAGCGAATATTTTCGAAAGAATATCCGAATAATTCGAGATTTTCTTTATTCGAATATTCGAATAATTCGAAAAGTGGAAATATCCGATTATTCGAATATTCGGATTATTCGAAAACTTGGAATATTCGATTATTCGAATATTTGAATTATTCGAAAAGCTGAAATATTCGATTGTTCGAATATTCGAGTATTCGAGCATCCATTATTCGAATAGTCGGTTTAACGGCAAAATTACCAAGAAACACGGATTACACATTTTGATTTATCTTCACCAATTGAGCCACTTTGAGTGAATGCGAACGACAAGCATGCGTCTTTATTCATTTATTACATTTATCTGATTGCTTAATGAAAAAAAATTGAACATTACTGACAAGATCCGTTGAAAAGATGGACCTGATTTGTTCGAAATTGCGTAATAGGGGATGCTCATCTTATCACCTGCAGACTTTTAATCCCGTGCTACCTCCTCTCCTGGCTTACCGTTCAGCTGAACTCAAAAGCTTGAAAAAGTTAATGCCAATTTACGTGGAGATACGCAATTTGAAAAACGTAGACGGTCACCAACCTTAGAAGGCGAAACTAAGCGACACTAGTTTTGTCCTCCAAGGAGGTCCGTGACAATGAAATAGATTTCTTGGTTAAGACACGGTGGGAACATGGGGTGGGGTAGGGGCTCGTATTTCGACATAGTTACAGATAATTCCTTCCACAGGAAGCAAGATGAGTCAGTACTAACATGAGAAACAGAGTGAAAGAATTTATTTGCTGCTTACGTTCGCACTTACAGTTATATTCATGTAAACAGCAGTGGCGGACGCAAAAAGTGGGTGGGTTGGGGGGATGGGTGGTGCAAGAAACTCGGGGTCCACTTTGCGGACCCGAGCGTAAAACAAAAAAATTTGGGAGTATCAATCATAATATTGAATACTCAACATGAATAAATTAAAAGGTAAGCAATCAAAAGTAAATTGATACAAATTTTCTATATATCTCGTGAAAGGATACCGAAAGTTCGGTGACCCATACTCGAGGGGGGAGCGTCCCCTTGTGCTCGCCACTGGTGCATTGCTATCCCATTATCACCATTCTGGAGCAGTCCGTAGCGACATTTTCTGTCACTCTATTTAACGAGTAACCGCCTTTCTTATCTTACTTCACGACCCCAAAGAAGACATCCATTTATTCGAATAATTCGAAATATTCGATTATTCGAATATTCGAATTATTCGAAAAGTTGAAGTATTCGATTGTTCGAATATTCGAATAATTCGAAAAACTGAAATATTCGATTATTCGAATATTCGAATTATTCGAAAAACTGAAATACTCGATTATTCGAATATTCGAATATCCGGAAGGAAAAATGCGAATACCAATGTATAGTCCCCACATGGATCATTTCGCGCTCTCTTCGCAATGCGAAGTGGCGCCGGTCCAGGATTTTTACAGCCGCAGCGAGTAGTTCCACTTTTGGTGCCCATAAAGGCACATGTGCCTGTTCAGGTCGGCACCGGTGCTCAGAAGTTTCTGAGTAGTGACACAAAAGCTTTTTAGAGACCCAACGTTAAAAGAAAAGTATTTCGGAGAACTGGGAGTAGTTTTATATCGTAAGGTCAGACAATAAGATCCTGCTCGGCATGTGGAACCTTCCCGCTTAGTATTTGTTCTTGGACCTGCATAAAAATTCTTCTCCGAACCACTTCGATTTTCACTGTGCCACTTAGAATTTTATAGACAGTACAAACATAACTTATTCTTCTACACGATTCAAGGGTACGAATTTTGCATCGTGAATGCCTTATCTTAGCAACCGCTACGTTTGAGTAATGATACCCTCCACATCTTATCATTATTTTCCTGGTGAAGTTATTTTGAACTTTTTCCGACATAGGCATGTCCTTTTTTTCTATGTGGACAGAAAACTACAGAGCCAAATTCAAGTATGGGCCTGACGTATGACTTATAAGCTTTCAACAGCGCATATTTGTCTTCCAAACAGAGGCCTATGAAGATCTGGTATGTAACCGCCTTTTTACAGGGGTATGTAATGATCAGAGAAGTCCAATTTGTCGTAGTTCGTACGCAATCCTTGAATGACCGCAAAAACTACATTGAAGCTGCTCAGGTGGAAGCATCTATGTAAGCTCAGTACTCGAGCAATGTGAGACTTGACGCTTCGTTCTGCAGTTGTGGTTCAACTGGAGACAGGATTAACAGAAGTTGTGTCCCATGCGAACCGATGCTACTGAGTCACTGCTTTGACAAGAACAAGAACAATGAACACCTGCGGAGATATAGCCCGATAGAGTGGCAAAAACCATGTCCACAGTGCTTGGTAGAGGATTGCAGCCAAACGACGTGTCAGCCTATGTCTAGTTTAAGCCGGGTTTAGGCGATTTCCTTCAAGGTGGCTCCATAAACGTCCATGCGAAGATGGGCAACACTTGCCCGCGCATCCAGACCCAAGTGAAACACTGTCTGCTTTTTCCTGGATTGCCCTTGTTTCGCGTGATTTCACTGCTGGATGTGTGTTCTAGCTAGACCTTTGCCTCCATATCGACGTGTCGACATCGACTCGATCGAAGAATCCAAACATCAGTTCTTTTTCGATTAATTGATAACATGGAAAAGCGTTCTCAGGCCATGTTATTATTCAATATCACTACAGATATAAAACTTGAAAAATTTGAACGGTGACTTCTCGAAAGTCAAATCGAGTCAATTGAGTCAAATGTCCAGTTCTAGCCCCGGAATGCGGCGAAATACGGAAGAGAAAGATTTCTTTGAGCATCGTCAATTTAGTTTCATGCCTCTAAAAGGGAAGCACTTTGAGAATTCTGGTTTGTTCGAAGCTCAGCACACGCTTTTGCCTCTACCACCAATAGAAAGAATAGCTGAAGAAATTAAACGATGGACACTTAACGGGAAAATGGTGGCTACATTGGGTTGCTCCAGGGCCTCTTTTGATGGACCTCTTCTGAACTTTCAGTTGCGGTTCCCTCCTCGCTTAAAGCAGCTTAAGGCAGGCTGGAAACCATTTTCCATTGCCGATTAACTAACTGTTCTTCACTTCATCATGGTCGAAGTTCAGCTCGATATCGAGTGATATTAGGTTGGTGCAAAAATAATGCGCGTTTTCATGCCTTTGATTCCGAACCCCATAGCTCCTCTCAAAATCAATCTTTTTCAGAAGGCTTAGAAATATTGTAATCCGCAAATCTTCAGCTATATGGTACATGTTCTATGACTACCGTACAATACTGATAGAGCCTTCTAGGATCGACGAACTTCCGGAGGGCAATTTTGGTATTCCTTTAGTCTTCGAGAGAATTCTCCCGGAAGAAGTCAACCAGGTTCTCGGGGAGGTGGTACTCGGTGAGCGAGAGGTTGCTGATTATGATGTACGAGTCCTAGCTTCCCAGCCCAGTTGATCCAGTCTGTGGAATATCTGTCGCGCAAGGTGTGCCAGGACGGTGCTGTGTGAGAGTGTAGAATCCATTTTATTGAGCAATGCTGGGCTCACACATCGAAATTTTGAATTTATTTCATCTACGTCTTGGAAGTACTTTTTGGAGGAAAAAGATTGGGTGGTCTGCAGTGAGCGATTTTTGAAGCAGGTCACCACAAAGTCGCCGCGACCTTATTTTGGTGTTTCTTCTGGGAGTGTTTCGGTGAATCTTCGTTGTCCAACTGTTGAGAAAGACACTTCATTTTGTCGTAGGGGGTCTACACGTCATATTTTATTTCTAAGCGAACGGGTGTTTGGTCGCACTTATTTCACTACAAAGGCGAAAGGCAGACCTATCACCAAGGATCAATCTGGTACTCGTTGAGTATGCGCGACATCTGTTCGTCGAGCTTTTTCGTCCTCCCATTCTCATTGAAGGGAGGGATGGTCTGACAATAATTACTGGCGAAGTTCTGCGAAACCAAATACGTTGTTTTGAATGGGTGCTCTTTGTTTATTGTCATCAGCTGGGGATCGCAAATCCCAGGAACACCTACATACGCGACATTCCTTACTTTCGAAGCATGGCACACCATGTCGAAAAATCCGGAAGCAGCTTGGCGGAAGGCATTCGCTCACATTTCCTCTACCAAAACTATGTGGTATTCCGAGCGGCTCCTGCTGCGATGCCGCCGAGTTTTAGCTCGCTGAAGTCAGAATGGCAAAAAACTTGTTTTGGCACCATTCATTCCAGAACTAAATCGTTCGAATTGCATAAGATATTTGAAAATATCATAAAATTTGCTACCGTGCAACTTCTCATACCGGTGGTAAGATGCACCTGAAGTTTTCTGCACCGAAAATGAAGCAACGAAAAACGCGCATCATTTTTGCACCAACCCAATAAATACGTGCACCTGTAGATGGTGAGATATTCACAATGTAGAATGAGCGAAACTTCGTCCTCTTCCAGTAGTTTTCGAAATTTGGTGAGCCTATAAAGCTATAGTAGATGTTTTTGTTAGTAATAAGCCGTGTGCAATATTTTATTCCACCGAATTTGCAACATTCCGGGATTCTCTTTGTATGGTTCCTCCAAATTTCCATCTTCACCTAGCAGTTCCGCATATTTTTGCAAAGATTGTTACATATCTCTTCTAGTAATGCAACTTTTTGATCTGCATTAAGTTCTATGTAGTTGTGGTTATTCCGTCATTGTGCTCACTGAAAGACTGAAAATTGGGAGAACAATCGCCTAATTATGAAAGTTCGTTTCCACATCGTGTTCCGTTCACTTGTCTCCTCTGTTTCAAACTTGCAAGAGGATGTTCCAGAAACATCTACAGTTGGTCCTTATCTCATCGATGAGGGCAAGATATTTTGTTATCATCTTACAGGCCTTTTGAGATTACTTTACAAAACAAATGAAAATTTTGAATTAGCTTATTTTTAATTGTTTATTTTTTATTATTTCTTGGATGAATTCTGTTAATTACTAATCATTATAATTGATATTTTCATCAATTTTATCTCCCATCCGGGTCCTCAAAGTGGCGGAGACTCTACTCTTTCCCACGCTTCCCACCCTGGTACTTTCCTTTGTGGTAGAACTCACACTTTGGTCCTAATTACTACACATGTTCTATATCACATTATTATTAATACTAATCTCTATTCAGCTACTCCGTATAGAAACACGTTCAGGCCATATGCTTCTCTCGTAATCCTCTTACACCTGGCATTAAAATTAAAATTGAAAATTTGTTCAACTCCTTCCAAGGTTTCCTCATATATAGTTGTTTGTGTACTAAGTCTCATTCACTGCGTTCAGGAAAAATGGATCCACCCACTCCAGTGGAGGATTCATCAGACTTTACGCTCCCCCTACAATTGTTTCCAGAAGTTTAATTAAGGTTCTTAGGGTAATTCCCCTGGTTCGCTCCTTTTGGAGTTGATATGAATTACCAATTAGTAGGTGTTTCATAAGTAATGCCTCCTTGCGAAGTGGAGAAAAAGGAATGAGTGGAACATCGTGCCCATTCCATGATGTCGCCTGGTATGGTACAGATTCAAGAACAAAGTTTTTTTTTTGCATTTCGGCGATAGTTTGTGTGCTGTGATCGGCCATCGACGTTTATTTCCCCCATGAACCTTCGAATAGTAGAATTAGTGCTCAGTTGCTCATTCATGTGTTCCCACAGTGGCATAATAATAGTGTATTGAACAAGTTCCGTCGTCACAGGTGAGCCCGTTTTTCAAGCAATGTTCAGTTAATGGTGCTATATATAATATACAGGTGCTTGATGGATTCCTGTTGCATGGTTTAATGGCTAAAGCAGTATAGAAAGTTTAGCGTAAGTAAACTCAACTCAAAATTGTAAACTTATGCTCTTCTCCGAGCAATCATGAGGTAGGTACCATGAGGTGGCAGGCATCTTTAACATTTGCTCCTAAGGGCTGCCGCTCAGGACCTTCGCTTATCCTAGCCACAAGCGAGACCTGCCCCATTTAGTCCTATACACAAATGCAGGTCTCGCTACGTCTCATCTTGCTCATGAGAATATTACCGGCCTGTTCGTGTACTCATTTTCTTTTTTTTTTCACAGAACCAGTGTCATACATGCTTCGAAATTAAAGGTTTGAAACGCGTCCAGAGGATAATTCTCCCATAATATGGCTGTGCAAAAAGTCGTACTGGCGAAACGGCTGAACTGGTGGTGTTCCGTTCTGTCCAGATCGCAACCTAATCGCAGTATGACAGAAGAGCGATACTTCGGCGAGGGGCTGCACGGTCTATTGCGCATCTGTACGCGATGGATGCGACCACCACTACAACGCATTCGACAGCTTCACCTCTTGCTCACCGCTTCCATTTTCAGCTCCAATGTATTTTTTGGACACACAACAAGCCGAAACGGAACAGCTCCATGACGTGCCAGCCGTCAAACGCCAAACGATGGCCAAGGAAATCACAATGAACGTGCATTGTCATTCGTACGCTGTGAAAAAAGCGAATTTCATCACAACGCTGCTATAGTGGCCACGTTCTACATATAATTGCCTTGTTCGTGTGAATGCGTTTCGGCTACACAGCATTAGGTCGGCTTACCTCTCTTCAAAAAAGTGAATGCCATTCAAATAGCGGCGGGCTAAGTTCTGTTGGTCAGTTTCCCATAGATGAACTAGTTAGGTACTCGATAAGTACACTCTTTTTCGATTAATACTTATCACAGTGTTCATCAGCAGCGCACTCTCACAGAAAATGTATCCACAACATCCTGAAATTTTGCACTACTTTCCCGCGAACAGCGAGGATGCAGCTTGAATGCATCTGGTTAGGAGCGAAAGCCAACCCGTGAATAAAGCACACTAAATGGGGTGGTTTGCTTGAGAACGGTCGTTGTCGAGCCCAGAACGAAGCAAGAAAGCAGGATTTTTTCGGCAGATTTGTCCTTTTTGAGGTGAATCTAGTTTCGAATGGTAATAGCGCTGACCTCGATCCACTCTCACTCTCACTGTACCTCTTCGATGTCTCACGGCCGCATTTGTTTTCATTCTGGTGAATAATAACTATGTTTAGAAGTACCTCCCATTGGGATCTCATGTTCTTGTCTACAAGCCTCATATTAAGAGTTTCCAAGCGAGCCTAAGGGGATTCAATACAGTGAGCATGGAATACTTCCAGGATTTTGCTCCTGAATGGCCTGTTGCTAGTGAGTTGGCATCCAGACCAGCACTTGCGTATTCCAAGCATAACATCGTAACATGTTCCTCTGCGTTGATAGCGATCGCTGCGTTCTCTTCGTTGCATAACGTTCGTTTCCATAACATTCCTCGTCCGCGCCTCGAAATTGTCAACACGCGGTTTCCCTGTTCCAACTTTCTGGTCGCCGTTAGCCTTGTGAACGTGGCCACTTGCGAAATTAGCGCGACACCAAGCACCTTGACCTGGCGAGAGTGAAATTCTTGCTTTCTCAGCATAGCTCCTATTTATAAGGAGGTTATAAACCTGTATTGAATTGGATGCTCAGGTCGTTTTGATGCTCCTGTACTTCAACATATCTAGGCCGTCGTTTTTCATGGAATTTTCGGTGACATAGAAAAATAAACTGCTAGAAAAAAACAAAAAACGGCGTAGCAGAAGCGGAAGGAGTGGAAATTCAACTAGCACATTTATTTCTGTAGGCGAAGTAGGCTGAAGGTTCGCATTTAAAAAGGAATCTCTACTGAACTATTTAATTTGGTTGTCTTTGATTCTATATAAATGATCACAACGTCTCTGTGCCCTAACTGGAAGAGTCCTGCTGCTTGTAAGGATATTTTCCCTTTTGCGAGTCCGAAACTTTTGAATTTGGGTCATGTTTTGTGCAGTTGAACTGTCATAGGTGTAATCGGATGAAAATAGCAGTGAATCATGCTATTAACCAACATATTCTAGTTTATTGGATTAGTGCAATTGCGCATGAACAAGTTACGCAGCAGGAGAAAAAATGAACCGAGGTGTCTGAGAAGCAGTTCGTATTATGGTAGAGATAATCGGCGTCGCGTAATATCCAGATCTTCTTCGATCCAAGCGCTGGTCATCTTAGTCAGCGCCTATTCAAATCTGGTTATGCTGGCTTTGCGAATATCCTATCTGAGACCACTGGCTAAGGCTGCCATTTGGGTGGCGATACCGATCCAGTTTGCGTTCTTCGTCCAAATCTTCCAAATCCTCATTTTTATCCGTGCCAGCGTCTCTTATCACATGCAAACGGTTTTTCCTGTCTCTGCTGAACGCTTCGTAATGACCATCGCTAATGGGCCTCTAAACACGGGTTTCTATTTCCATTGTTTTCGTTACGTCGATTTCCTCCGTTCTCTCCTCATTTAAACGAATTTATCTTCACTTGTCGCTCCTAATCCTACTAACTTTAGACACTCCTTGCGGACCTCGCATGACTCGTACAAGATCATTGAATGCATGGCTCTCATGAATTCTTGTTTCGTGCTGTTCTCGTTATTTTCTGTTGTTGAGGTTCGTTTTTTACTCATTTTGTTTCCTGGAGTTCTTTAACATTACGAAGACTATGCCAGAGTTATCTCGAAACATTCCCGAGCAATTACATATTTCCATAGTTGTTCAACTGTTTTGTAACAATCAGTTCGTCCGAAACATTTCTCCGTATTTTCCTAGTGTATGGATAGTTTTTCTGCGTTTCTAGTGTACATAAGACTTCTATCATACGCCGGCACAAGATGTGCATGAGCATTTACGAGCATCCGTCCATTTCGGAATCGTAGCTTAATGCGCTGGCATTAAATTGTCGTTTGGCGCGTTACGAAAAAAAAGATATACTCTATCTTCATGTTAACACTGTTCTTGTGGAAGTGCTAGTTAAGAGTGCTCGTCCCGGTTCCTCATTTTACAATTTGATAAGTTTACTTGTGTAGAAAGGCACCCTTTTTTATTCAACTATTGAAATACGCATTTGAGAACTTGCTCAGCAATTCGCGGATAACTCGCTGCGAAGTTTGCTAGTAAGTAGAACAAGAACCAAATAAGAACCGAACAATTTGGTTTATGTAATCACTGATTTACGAACCGATGCAGCTCCTATATTCTTCCTCCAGGGTTGAATTGCTCTCTCCATATATTCACATCCAAGTACATATTTCTACATAGGTCGGGGTGCGAAAGGGAGCTATTGAATCTTTGCCAGAAATTAGTAGTTCAGTTTAATTCATAGTCGGCTTGGTAGTTCCAGGAATAGCATTGAAAATAATAATAGTTCTCAGTAAGAAGGGCAAAAGAGACTGGAGTAAAGGAGGGAAAACGGGTGGTGAAGCGGCTGTGTCTATTTGGCAACGCCTGCGTTTTCATGGTGGAATCCAGAAACAACTAAGAATAGGTGCTTGCAGGCGCAGCTGGCCGTAGTCCTCCGGCGCCATTTCTTTTTTATACGGCTTGAGGATGTTTCCATGTTTCTGAGAGGGCTTTGATCAAGTGAATGGCTTTTCTTTGCTTCTTCTAACCAACCCGTCAGGTTGCCTTCAGTTAACGGTTTCAACTTGAAGGTTTTCATGCCAAACTAGTGCTGCCGTGCTTCAAACTCTCACGAGTACAGTTCTTAAGTACGTCGAAGAATTCAAATTTTCGGATTGTATTGCTCCCTCTTTTTTCAAACATTCGAACTATGTATAGCCGTACTCGAGATCGAATTTTTGGACTTTGAACAAATCGATAGCTATATAACGCATTATTCGGTCCTGATAATTGATATCAAGTAAGATAAAAAAAAACTACCAAGAAAACCCTGATTCATTCATAATTTAGATCATCCTCCATACATACATAGTGAGTGTACACAAGAAAATCCGTTTCCACTAAGCAAAGATATTTTCTTATTGCCTCTCAGCTGAATTCAAAAAGACATAGGATTTCGCAAATCGCATATTTTCATGCTTGATTAATAAGCTACAGTCAATATCCTTGATATTTGGCTTTACCATTTGTTCCCTATTTTCATTTCCAAGAAACATATTCGCTCTCCTAGAAACTTCTTCTGAATGATTGATCAACTTTCAAAATATGATTCCAGTGAACTCTTTTTTCGCAGCACTTAAAAGGTTCAGTGATTCCAATAGACTTGGTGGTGGGTTCCAAAAACCATCGCAATATAATGGAAATTGTAATTTATGGCGTGCCTACATATTTGTGAAACGCGCGGTATTACCAACTTAACGCTGAGAGTTCGGTATATTTTTAAATAATGAAGGGGTATGAGTAGCACGTGAGTGTTGAACGCATAATTCTCGACGTTTTGCGCAGTCCCGTTTTAGTGATTGTAATCTCGAAAGTGATCTCATCTGCGCAACATGGAGGACTGTTAGCTAAAAGCTACATGTAGAGGAAGCTACTGCGCGTCAAACTAAGCCCCAACCTCATCGTACCTCTGCACCAACACAATAAGGTTAGCACTTACTGCTCTGACTATATCATACAACTAGAAGCGAAGCGCAAAGCTGTACTCGCTATCGGACCAATATTGACTTGATGAGATAACCCTGGATCAGAAACCTGAGAAAGGCTGCTAGGTGTTGTCAAGCATGTTCACAGAAGTCGGCACAAACATGAGCGAAGTTTCACAATAGAACTAAAAGTTGCATTCTATTTGAGTTATGTATCCCTTAGAAAAAAATAAATTCAGTGCGAAAGACATTCATGCATGTGCACCTACGGAAGGCTAGTAGAAGCGGTAATATATAGGGTGATTTGACGTCCTAATCATGTTGATAATGATAGATCAAAATCTTGTTCCATGTTTCGTGCATCTGAAGTGACAACAGAGGAAACACTGGTGAAAAGACTGCTGAAAACTCGGCCCTCTATTCATAAATGACCTCACTCTTCATGAACTGTGAATTTGCATTTTTTAGCCCTAAGGTTTTTCTATAGGGACATTTTGCTCAAAGGATCGCCTTAGCTTTGTGATGGACACTAAAAGAAATCGCCCTCCCTAACATGAAGCCACCCACTCCACTCAGGCACTGGCTATCACCAAGAACTTGAAGGTGTCTGTGGTCTCATTTTGCAAACAGTTGCACGTGCCGATCTTTGGTATCAAAGAGCCAGTGGTGCCGCCAGTGGTCAGAAAACAGATCGCTCACAAACCGCATCCAGCCGTATTTTCCCTGCGTAATCCATGGAAAGTGGCGCCGCTAATCTCTGCGGATTTCGCAGTGAAAATAGGTCAGAACACGTTCCGCAGCCACATTTTCAAAGGTCACTTAGCTAATTTACTTCACTCTTCCTCTGGCAGATGGTCATCCTCTTCCGGGAAGGGCTGTCGACAAGAAGGCATGAAACCTGCTAAACAAGTATTAACGTGCGTAGGTGCGAACACCGAGATAATACACACATCTGGCACACATTCTTTAGAGGAGAGCAGAGGAGGATGGAGGCCTGAGGTTGGGTGTAGCATAACAAAAAATCTATAACAAAAGGGAAAATTACTTTCTGTAAATCTGTACCCTTTTGAAATTCGTCTAATTTTGGAGGCAGTATGGAATTCAAACAATGAAAAGTGTCTGCCTCGAAATAGCATGGATATTCTGCCTTGACAGGATAACAGAAGAATCTTACTCAAAGTTGTGAACTGCTTGTAAACCTTTATCTGGCGAAATGTAGAAAACTATTCTATAACATTACAGAGGAAATTTGACTCTCTCTGCCTTCAAAATTGTGAATCCCACTAGTTACTGTTTTTTAAAGTTCGTTCCTGCTCTGTGATTTACGCACGGTATCATAAACATTACGTTGACGACTCGGTATGTTCACTTCTTGGATATTACTATATCGACCTAAACTGACAGTAATTTGACAAGAGCACGTTTATTAGTCTAACTTTACTTCAATGTCGGTACTCTGTGTCTCCAGTTGTTCTACTAGCAAGTTTTTGCTCTCTTGGAAGTGTTCGTTTTAAACTTCATGTATATATCTCATCCACAATGTATATCTCTTGAATGTATTGAAAACTATAGGGGAGGTATTGAAAAGTATAGGGAAAAGTTTAGTCTGTCTTGCAGCCAAACTTCTTCAGAGGATCTACCAAATCAGATCATTCCCTGCTTATCCTTTCTAATTTTTATACATTGAATGTGCTCTCCTTTCCCCTTAGACCTCGTTCACACCTCGCGTACTCTATTTCGTCAACCGTGTATTCGGTTTGAACGCGGTAGAACTCGCTTCCTCTTCCAACCCTACTAATCTGCCCTCTTCCACGATACCGTTCCTTTCTAAGCATTCTGCGCTTCCACTCTTCTGCTCATTCCACTCTTCTTCCTTGATCATACATTTTACGTCAATAGTCCTTCGACAAAAACAATTGAAAAAGAGAAAATTGAAGGAAGAAGCGTCTGCTCTAAGCTCAGTTGCGGACATACATGAATTTCATTTTAGCCTCTGAAAATTCTAGCTAAGTAAAAGGGCCGTGAAGGGAAGGGAAGGAAGTGTTGATTCCTGCATGAAACTCGATGATGTCGGATTTCTCGACATGCCTCCACCTGTGTTTTAGAAGAGAGTCCAATTTCGTGTGTGGAGGGGATGAAAACGGCTCAGACTCTGTAAATAGAAAACAAACACTAAACATCTTGAGCATGACAACCGAGAGAGATGGTCGAATGTCCCTTCTATCTTCGACATGAAGAAAAACGATCATCCTTCGCAGTTCTTTAGCCATTCTGCGAAACCCAAATCAGAAGCACGTGATCAAAGATGCCAATGCAGGAAATTGAAGATAGAGAAATTTTATCATTAAAGGAAGAATTAACTGTTGTAGCACGATTTCCTTGTTCGCTAAAAAATGCTGCGCAAAAAAATGTGACGTATGCCAACCAAGAACAGCCTTACCTGAACCATTCTCTCAAACTCCTGGGCTTATATTTGCATTCTGAACTATGTACATTCCAGGTTTCTTCTCGCACTACAGTATTTTCCAGCCTATGCACAAAAAGATAGAGGAGTTCTAAAGAGAAATTTTCGTCAACTACATGTTTGCCATAGGCTACACATCCACCCTTAATACATACAAAACTCCTTGCCTCAACCACAGGAGGCATACTAGTATTCTGTGTCCACAGCTGCGCTAAGAATAATTGCTAGTTATCGGACTTCTCAATTTTTTCTCTTCTTCAGCCGCTCAGTGAGCAATTATGCTTGTCAAAAGACTTTTGACGCACCCGTAGTGTGCGTGTTCAGTATGGACGCCGAAGGTTGCAGCGGGCGCAAATGCCCACAGCTCTACGACGGCCAAAGCCTGAACAGCATTCGTAGAGTACATTTTTAGTTTAGCAGAAGTTCTTTTGCATCCAGAAGTGTCGGCCTTAAGGAACAGGACGGTGTCCAATATGTCACTTCTTTTCCGCACATAAGCCCATCAGATCAAAATAAGGAGAGTCCGACGACCAATTAAAAATCTTCTTCCCACTGGTCGCAAAACGCCGCCTTCACACTGCCAAAGCGGCTCTGTGCGATACCCAAGTGACTATGACCTTCCTCGCGAACTCGTTTTGGTGAATTCCGCCTAGATCGTCACTCCTTCTCCAGCAAAAACGGAAGATGTCCTTTCAGTGACAGTGGGTTGGTCCACAACATTATATGGGCGTACATTTACCACCTAGACATCCGTTTGTTCTAAAGTACATACTCCGCAAGGGAGGAAGACCTTGTCATTGTGATGACAGTGGGACCCCTCTGGTGCGAAAACATGATAATGGTGATAACTGACAGCAAGATGACGTATATGACGCTTAACTGTTCTATTTGACGAATTCATTTCCGTCTTTTCATCACAATAATGAACTTGTTCTAGCTTGAACGAGTGAGGCTTGTGGGGTTCATACCCTTTTTACGAGATCTCAAAACATCTCGTCTAGCAAGCGAGCGGATGCTGTACTAGGCTTATCTATTCCTTCAAGTGGAACGAAGTTACGTTGGAACTTGTTTTGTCATCCGCGCAATCTACTCCGAAGAACGGCTAAACGCATAGGCTACTTGTTCTTTATTGTGGTCGACGCAATGGTTACTGGTACGAGAACCACATGAATGCTAACCAGAGCTGTGCGTTATTGACGTAATGATTCAAAACATTGGCGCTTAACGGCCCTTTTTTTCAGTAAGGAAGCGGATAAATGGTTCAACAAAAATGCGAAATATCCGTTTAAAGTTCATTCCGTCAAAGATACAAAAACCAGTTGAATATCGCTTCAACAGGTGCACAGCGGATCGTCATATTCTACTATGTACAGCAGACCCGCCTACTATGTATTCCTTACAGCAGTCCCTTGTTGTCTGAAAGTCAATCTCACCCGGAAACGAAGGCAGATCTAAGGGCTGTGGCCGCAAACATACTAAATCTCAAGGCTGATCCGGTCGTTCTTGGACAATGAATTCTGAAAAGTTCTCACATCTCAAAGCTGATCAGAACGTTTTAATGAACTTCAAGTCGTATCGCTGTGGGAAAAGTAGGGCTGAATTGAATAAGTGATGTTGTGTGGGTTAGAAAAATGGTTGTAGGAATTTGGCTACTTTGGAAAGATGTGATTACTTTGCCTCTATCACTTCTTTGTTTGATGCACTCAGCCAACACACGAGAAGTTTTTCGTTCTCTTGTACGCATATTTCTCTCAATGACTTGTTATTTCTGGACGAAAATAACAACCACATTTGTAATTTATAGTCTGACTTCCTGTAATGAGTTTATTTACGCCTTTTCTAATGAGAAAACTGGCAACTATACTGAACCTGGACTTTTGTATGCATCAACATTCGAACGAACTAATGAACTGAAGGATTCACGCATTAATGTGTAACGGCCATTTTTCGTGTATCTAACGAAATAACGGATTGACTTTTTAAAGCGAATTGAATCGCATAGGGATTTTATGATTTTTTTGTTCCGCCGTAATTTTTTGCTCAGTTGAAATTATTCATGCAGAATTTCCTAGAAATGCTCGTCCTAGATACATACGAATTCATTTCAATTGTTGTACTACTACATGGAACCTAAACGCACTGATGAAAGGATCTCATACCCGAAGGCGCTAAGGAACAATCACAACCGGTCTATTTTTTACCCCGAAACCGGAAAGTGGGAAAAATGTCTTTTCGATTATCACACTTCTCTCCCATTATTTACACCTAATCTGATATCTTTTTGAATTTCGTAGAAGAACGTTATTTTTTACTAGTTTTTACTGTTTTACTATGAGTGCAACTAGCACACGCCACTTTTGCAGCTCCCCACCACCAGGTTGAAGATAGGGAAGAGCTATTCAGGAGTGAATGTTAATGTTTTTGTCGCGTGACCACAGCAAATCTTCATAGAATGGGTGGTTTGCAGCGTAGAAAGCCAAATATTTGGAGGGACTCAGGTCGAATCAATTGTTGTATTCGTAATTGATGTCAGTACAGAAAATACATATGTATGTAGTGGATCATAAAGTTATAATATGTACTCTATTTGTCTTACTAAACTAGCTGTTTTGATACGGTGATTTCGAGGTGATAAAGCTCGAGAAATAGCTACTAATCGTGGTTGTATCCTGCGGGCACGGGATCACAGTATCAGTTGCATTTTGCTGCTAATTAATTTGGGCTGTCGTCGGCAGACAGACCGCGGTATTCATCGCACAGCATACCTCCGGGTGCAACCAAGGGATCTCCTCAATTATTTCGGTGAATTTTAGACGCGAATTACAAGTCCGTCGTTTAAAGATGTCACTTTTCGAATATTTGACCTGCCATTTATCAATGAGAAGCCAGTCAATGCACCTTAAAATTAGATGTTGGATAGTGTGGTGCATGGGTTCCAGCCAAAGCGCCCCGAGGCTTCCCTTTGGCACAGTTTTGAGTATTAGGATGAGTCCCACAAATTCGCCAGTTTAGCTCTTGGATTTTCCTTGGCTTGCAATATCAAGAATACTAACATGTCAAGTTTCAAAAACCACTGCTTAGACATACGTAGTTGTCTACTATTCAGGTTCCGCTTTTCTAACTGTCCAAGAACAAATCGAATAAATGGACCTACGTACCGTCGTGTACTTATGAGATATTCTGCAATGTATACAAGTCAAATTTCCTGGGTAGGGTAGCAGTGTGTGTGAGTGTGAAAAAGAGTGATGCTTCCTTTGTTCGCCTGTACACACCAAGAAAGCAGATTGAAGACGTTTCCTTAGGGGAACCTCTGATCTCAGCGCCTTCTGGAAATTCCCCATCCTACAGCAATCTCGAAAAATTAACGATGTGACTGGACAGGATCCCACGATCCTCACGTGGCTCTTTTCTGTTTAGCACACTCACCATAGCCTAGTAAACTGGTTCTATACGCGGCATACGTAGGTTGTATGCCGCGTATAGATCTTTGTAATCGTGTGTTTAAGTGAGATATTGGCAACCAAGTAGGTGGCAACTTCTCAAAAAGAGCTCTTTGACCGACATTTAAGCACACTACAGGCGTAATAAACATGACAAATTTTCTCTAGCTTCTTCACCATAAGTGAGTGGCAGGAATGTGCATAATTACGAATTATGGCTACGGTTTAAGGCCATTTCTGGGAATTTTCACGGAATTCGACTTCGAAAAATAGTCTAAATTCCGTACGGAAATCATATGACGACAGGCAAAGAAGTACACCGCAAAGTTTCGATTAACCTGCAAGTGTGATATCTTAATTTGACTGCAATTCACGTCATGATGACAAATTCGCGTCGTTTTGCTTGTTCTAGTCATGACTTACATGCAGCACTTCATCTGGAATTCATTATTAGGAGTTTCTTGGGGGGAAATTTGCTGAAACCATGAAAAACGTGAGACTATGTGGGACCATATACAACCACATTCAGCCTTCCTTTCAGTTATCTTCTTCTCAAGGGGCAGAGCTCTCACAGGTACCACCAGCTTGTCCGCCAAGTCACTATCGTTCGCGTGAAGCCTCACACTGTTTTGTTCTCAATTTTAAGAATGACGTGCCGCGAAAGGCGGTTCCTTTATCCTGACCGAGCTCACATGGAGCTTCTGATACTGCTTATAGGCATGTATGTACAAAGACATTTGTGGAACATTATACAGGGTGGGCCAAAATTATAGGTGCTGCCCGCGCACTGTGATTCTGCTCAAATTTTGGCGCCCTTTAAGGTCCTTTCAAGATTTCTTAATTTTCCCCATAGTCCAAATCTTCTACTTTTTGCACATTTCATTTCATCTATCGGTTTTAAACATTATCCAGTTATATTTCTGTCACTATCACCCACCACCACAACAACGTTTAGACAAGCAAGATTTGCACCCCTTCAAAAATGTGCAAGAACCTCATCCACAGAGCTGTATAATGTGTCAAAGTCCTGGTTACAGGAGGCATTAGCTGTACCAGCGGAAGATGCCGTTCCTCAGAAATTTGTGCCAAAATCGCGAAGAAACCGGCTTTGGGTAAAGCATGCCGATGAGCCGTTTCCATCAAATCTCCCATGAAACGAAAATTATCGAGCCATCAATGAGGACATCTTTGAGGATACAATTGAACAAGGACTTCTTCAATGAGAACAAGTATCATCCGTTCCTGCAGACCACAAGACGGCTACAGATGAATCGTGCTAGCGAAAATTCTTCAAGTCGTGAACTTCAGTCGGTGGCCTACCAACTCCTTCGGGCTCCGCTCACCGGATTATTTTATCTGCGTGATTCCTAGATCAAATGCATGCTAGGAATCACATATTGGCGTTGGTAGGCTTGGGGGAGCTTTTAACAAGAACTCGAGAGTGATAGTGATCACTACTTGTGTGCCGCAGACGACACCTACCTGGTAAGTCTGAAGGTCCTATATCGACACTGGTAGAGTACCATCCGAAATCAAATGTAGATTATTGTTGCTGTAAGAGCACTCAACATTCCCTCCTAGAGACCTCCCCGATATTATAGCTTCTTCGAGAGGGAAGTTAGATTTATATGGTACCCATAATTTTGGCCCACCCTGTAGTATACGTTCACCATTGGGGTCAGCAAATATGAAAATGCCATACTTAAGGCCGTCATAGCTATTATACTATTTCTGCGTGCATCCAAGTTCTGCATCCACTGTTACGAAGCACAACATTAGGACTCCTCCCTATTCAGTGATAAATAAAAATTCTCTCAGTACCTGATTTCCTGCCGATAACTTCTAAAAAACTCGGTTCCTCACCCAATTTATCAATATACGAGTTGAATAGAACGTCATAATTATAACGTATGGTCAAATAATTTCGATTGAGAAGCTTCACGAGGAGTAATTTCTGGTAGGTGCCTCCTAATGCATTGAAAGTGTTCTGGTATGAAATGAGTTCGCGGAATTCAAATCTTTGTTACGCATCCCTGGTGAGCAATTCTCCCATGTGGAAGTGGACAAAGAAAAATGGAAAGAAAAAAGCAATCTAGCACTGCTTGGCTTTATATTTTAATTTTTCTACATATAAGGTCTTGAAAGGTGGTCGCTGAAAGGTCCTGAGAACTAACGTTCAACTATCATTTCTCATTATTTATCGATATCATCATTTATTTGCGTATTTTTCGGATTCAATTCTGCTAGGAATGAGCACGGAAATGCGCTGACCTGGCATAGGGTTAGTTGAGGAGATGAAAAAAAAAACATGAAAATGTAATTGCTCGAGGAGTTGAAGTATAGAATAAGATCTTCACATTGTTTACTCGAAGAAGAATTCCAAATACTAGTTCGTCAAATATCAGATGCGGATTTTTAAGAGGAAACGTTGAGTATTGTTCCGTCAACAAGGTGAGGGGCAAGAGTCCAAGTGTATGTACATAAGCCCAAGGGTGACCAAGTGGCAAAAGTGAATGGCAAGTGGATTCCCATCCTGGTCCTCTAGTTTATACAACGTGGTTTTGCAAAAATTGGCCGAAAATTGGCATCCATTTTTGTTTCCGGTTTGAACTGAGAGAAGTTCATTTATCGAGCCACGTTACCTTGCCGTATTGCCTCGGATACCTAAAAATATTATGAATATCAAAACGTGCTACTTACTAGGGCTAGGTTTACACCTATGCGCTTCCGCTACAGCTTCAAGCTCAACATGATCCAGGCTCACCACAGGACTCACTTCAAAGGTGTATATCCCATTTATTGGCCACTCTCCCTCCAAACATTTCGTTTATGTTCCGTGTTGTCCCTTACGCACTGGAACACATATGGAACCCATGTTCGGAAATTTCACGTTCTGGTCAAGTATTTCCACAGAAGTTGCGCTCAAACTAAAATTCGATGGCTGATGAGAAGCAAGAAAGTGTCGGAAGAAGGAGAACATAATTCTATTAAGGCAGGAAAATGAGAAGTGTTCAAGCGATCACCACGATCTTCCGCCAGAGATCATGGATGATACCTTTTCTTGGTGGGTGGTTCTGACCTGTCCCATACCTTCTAATATCAAACCCCACATTTTCATTTAGAGAGAGAATGAATCTTTATGCTGATCGCATCAAAGTTATGTAGTATGGGAGGGAATTCACTAGCTGGTTGGGTTTTAATAGTCACATACATTATATTAGCCACGGAATCTATGGTGAGGTGGTTG
This sequence comes from Ancylostoma duodenale, assembly GCA_000816745.1. Lineage (NCBI taxonomy): Eukaryota > Metazoa > Nematoda > Chromadorea > Rhabditida > Ancylostomatidae > Ancylostoma > Ancylostoma duodenale. The sequence goes on from KN726269.1 coordinate 47,610, forward strand.
AGGACATCGATTATTTCATTGTTGAAGGTTCGAAAGATCTGATGGTTATGTTTGCAAATTCCGCATCATTCAAACACCACGATTGTCAATTAACTCTTAACTTGTTTATGAGTGTAAAATAAAGCTGATAGTTTACTGCAAGCTTTGGTTCATCGTTTCGTCCTCATTTCGAATGGTTTACTACCATCCCGACATTTCACACTTGACGAGGTAGTGTTTTATTAACAAATAACACAAAGTTATCCGAATATTTGAATGGGTTTTGAGTATGCGCTACCAGTTGGGAATAGAGCTGTGATGGGGCTAGATTGCTTACGCAGTCTATTTTATTTTAATCTAATTTCGTTTTCAGAGCTTCCATCATAAACTGACGAAACGAGAGTTGAAGTATGTGTTCGGTGTTGACGAGGTCCATCAGGTAGGGAAGGAGTGAAATTTCTCATAAAAATTGTGAACCAATTCAACATTCCAGGTCCCTGAATATGAGCTGATCAAAGCACAACGGCACCGAAAAAAAGACGCTGGACTGCGGCTGAGGTTTTCTGCGTGGGGCGACGATTTTGTGCTGGACCTGAAACCAAACAATAGACTCATTAGTCCTCATATTGTGAGAGCGTCCCTCTTATCCTTCTCCTAGTGATTTTGGGTCTTCAAGTATCCAGTGATCGTTATAAACCACTTCAGGTATCAGTTACTCGAAATGGTACGCAGGTTACAGAACAGAAGGGATTGCCTATGGATCACAACTGTCACTTTCAGGTAGTTAGGAATAGCTGGCAAAACGTACAAACCCTAGCGGCCAACTACTTATGAATGCAGAACTGACATGTCCACTTGATTTCTACATTAATTTCCAGGGAACCGTGTCATCACATGGACACGTGCCGGTGGCCATATCGGACTGCCGCCACCTCATGGGTACTTTAGTAATGGACGATCACTTTCTCATTCTACAGTCCATTCCGAGACGAGTTCAACATCATAGTGTAAAGGCGAATGTAACACGCACAACGATGGTAACATAGCATTCGTATTTCAGTTAGACGGAGAGCACTTCGTGTTCAAACGATCCCCGAGTCTCTTAACACATTTTGAACAACACAACATCGAGGAAGAAATGATCAGGCTGAACGAAATCCATGAGCCTTTCTGTGACACCATTGAGAGCAGGGACGATCCGAACTCAGGTGAGAACTCTCAAAAGCTTGTGCCTTATGATGCGGTTTGTTCAAGACGATTGCATGATTCCTCTCCAGCGTGGCATTCTTCTCTGAAGTTTCCCTCATTTTAGCTGAAATCCTTTCCTTGAACTACACCATACCTTCGTCGGCAAAACTGGACTCAGCTTTCGTCTTTCCTAACATGGACCCTATTACTCTGGAGATCGGCCTCTTCCTTGACTCTCAGCTATTCGAACACTTTCAGAGGTGAGCGAGTGATTCGTGAAAGACTAGCGCCATGTACAAATATGCTCTTCTAGAGAATACATCCAAGACGCCGAACAACATTTGCTGGATTTTTCGCTGGCTCTGATTAACAACGTCCATGTTCTCTATCAGCAGCCTACACTTTCTCCTAATCTGGAAATTGTCATAGTTAGATACGAAATGTGGAAGTCACAACCAGTAAGTTTACTACGTGCTGTTCCCAGTGATTGTAAATGCTTAGAAAATGTGCACATCCCAGGATGTAGTGCGGGTTGATTAAAAGTAGGAGAAATTTGCCATATCGGAATACCGAGGTCCAAGAATTGGGATATCTTCAATCACTAACTTTCGTATTTTTTTGGGCTACTAGGCTCGTACATAGTTCGGAGATGATACATATCTAGCCGATTTCGCAGAGATAGGACTCACTACTCTTGGTTATTATATGCTGTATTAGTGGCATTAGTGAAACGTTGCTAAACGCAGTTCCACATATGTACGTGTAGACACTGACCATTTTGTCGAGCTATCCGCACAGTATCACTGCAGCTGTTTTGCAAATTTATAGCACCTTAAGAAGAAAGCACATAGTTCTGGTATTTGGAGCAGGAACCTTCTTTTATGCATCACCTTCCGCTTGACTCCGGAATTTCTTCGAGTTCTTGCGGGTGCTGTTAATGCTTCAAACGAATAAATTCGTAGTGACAATGGTTCTCAGACCTGTAAGCTGGTGACTCCTATTTTATGGAGTTTCCTGAAGACAGAGTCCTTTGAGCTGCTGAAAAGAAAGGTAGGGGGGACTGCTACAGAAACTTTAACGGTAATCCTCTTTTTCCAGGGTTTTTTTTTGTGGGTGTACATACATACATAGGTGAAACTGGTTAAGAACATGAGCAGCCTACCAAATCTCTCTGATTCTATGACATCTGAATTTCCCTAGTAAATTGACAATTGATTCTTCTTCGGGTGCTTTAGCTCCAGCGACAATGTATGCGAACAGCAACAAACAACGATAAAAAGTATGCGAACAATAAGTGCCCTTCGCTTTCATTGTGTTCCGGCCAAGATAATAGACAGCGCGCCACCTCTTGCATAACATTATCTGTGCTACGTTCTTCTTCACGTTTTCATCCAGAATTTTGTTCCAATATCTTAATTCACGGCAGAGCCGAGCATCCTTGTGTTGTATGTGTATATGAAGTCGTGTATCGTTGATAATTGCGCTCCTAATGAGTGTACTCCTTGAATGAGGCAAAAGTTAGACTAGAATATTAGTTGATGAACATTTTTGCTGAGCTATTACTGAGTGAACACATAATTCTGGTTGTCGTTGTTTATGAAGGACAGCAAACACGTGCACGACATCTACAGTTCGCTATCAGACTTACGGTGAATTTTTGAAGCAGATTTCTTCCAGTAGCAGGTAGCGTCAGGGTTAGGCATGCTATAATTGTGTACTCTCCCTTCCGTGCAGGTAATCCTGCTGCAAATGTTTATAGGATTAGGCTTTGCAATAGTTATGTTAGCGAACGATAACACATTACTGGCGAGGGTCCTGAAGTTTAGCTTGGCGAAGTCGTAGCGAATGGCTGATCTAGGCTTGCTTTCGTATAAAATTTACACCCATTGGATTGGGATTTTTACTTGCCCAATTTTTGAGTTATGCTCAACTGTATTCAAAAAAGGCGATCTTAACAGAGCAAGTTTCATCAGTTCCTCCGTGCATTTCACTTGATACAGTGCCTTTCATGATTCTAGCGACACCCTTCCTTGACTGTAGCTTGCGTCATTGTAAAACAATCCACCTGATATGCACCTTCTCCATTCAGTTCAACAATTCAGTTCAATTCGTTGCATAACTTTCTAGCGCTCACTCTTAGTTAGCATCACCAATGTGAAACATTTTCGTATGAAACATTGAAAAATTGATGTTTCAAAGATGCAGGAACACTTGCTTTTAACTGAACATTTTATCTATTATGTTAGGTTGGCCAAAGAGTAATGCCCAAAATTTTGATCTGGTTTTGTCTTTTTTTCATAATTTTATCCTATACATTATTCAATCCCCTCTATATAATAAATCCCCTCTACATGATGAACGGCGAAGGTATTGCGAAATGGTCTGTTTGTCGCCGGGTGACTCATGACCTGCGCCAGCCTAGGCGATGCCGATTGTTTTCGTTTTTGAATGTAGAATTTTCGGTGTTAAAGAGAGCGATTCGCTGAAAAAGAAAGAGTAAGATTGGGGGAGAATGAAAACTCGGGAGCCCTAGATATTGCATGCCTCCCGCAACGACGATAGAATCGCGAGCCACATTTGGAGTCTAGGTGAACAGAATTCAAAAATGGAAGCACGAACATCTTTCATCTCCTTGAATTCCCTACTGATCAGAAGCAATTTTTCTTAAACAGCATCATTTGCGTTGCATCTAATTGTAAGCTAACAAAGTCACCACCTTCCTTCAGGCAAAAAAAAGCTCGTGCCAGATTGTTTCAGCGCTAATTTACTGAAGAGGGGTCTTAATAAGCAAAACCCCTGTGGGCTTCTGCGGCAAAAGCCGGCACTGCTATCGCCATCTGTAGGAGAACCCGATACATAGCACATTCGGATAGGTCTTATATTCTCTGCGGTTTTTAGCGCCACGATATTCCTCCTCTGCATAATTTTGTTTCTCGGATAACCAGTAGAGACCAAAAGAGAAAAGGATTTCAATACGGCTACGTATCTACATCGGGATTTCCCAGCAAACATCAATGAAGAGTGAATTAAGTTGACTCAAATATGTGGATATTCATCCAAGAATAAGAACAGTAAAATAGATAATCCCACGAACAAAAAAAGAACCCTGAAGAAGCCTGTCAATCTTAACAGATCTAAAGATTCTGATCTTTAACTTTCCCAGACAAAAAATTATTGGAGTAAAAAATTACTCCCATCCGCGAAGCGCGGCGAAGCTGCGCTTTGTGTAGATGACAGTGATTTTCTTCGAGTTCACCTAGCCCAGAGGTAACGTGGCACACGGGTCCGAGGTAGAGCACCGCGAAGCGGAGCTCTGGCTCGGGGTTATTTTTTTTCAGAGTTCACTTAGCCCAGGGGTAACGTGGCACACGGGTCCGAGACAGACTCGGTCAATGATATGATCAGTGGCTTGGTCAATGATATGATCAGTGTTGATAGAAGGGTCAATGCACTATTTCTTGGGGCAGGGTGAACAATCCCTGCTTTCAAAGCAGCGGGTTCTGGGAGTCCAAAAACCCAACATCTACCAATTTGCCATCATTAATTTTGAAAAATTGTTTCTAGGTAAGAAAGGCGCAAGTGGGCTGGCCAAGTAGTCGTTAGAGAAGGCAAGGCCAGGAAAAGGGGCAGGGTGGAGAACGGGTTCTTAGATCAGGTTCGATGGTTTGTTGTAGACCATTTTTCAGAAAAGTGGAAAAATTCGGGTGAAAAATGTGTGGTTCAGTGCAGGATTTCCTTTTTTCTCCAATTGCCGCGTTTCTTTTGTCTCCTCACCTAAAAGCTCCTATCTCCTGACTCGAAGCGGTTGGATCGGCGCAGTCCTTTGGACTGTTTGAAGACGCTGGTCTTCATTGCTCTGGTTATATTGCTGGCCCGAGTTTTCGCTAAGGAGTCTCGTCTCACAAGAGGTCGAAAATGGAGATGCGCGAGAAAGGGCTTTTGCCATTTTCAAGCGCGGTCGAAGCAGCATTTCCACGCTTGGCTTGATATAGTGGCTTAGGAAATCTACTCAGGGAACCTCTAAGCCACTTTCCTGTTTTCACCTATTCTCCGAATAAGATTTTTTTCTTTGAAGAATTCGGACCTTACTTTTCTGTCAACCTGATATTATAGAAAGCAATAAGAAACAGTAGACTAAGCAGGTCCTTGCCTAATTATTGCCCCCTCAGTGATCCCATTAGCCACATTCATGGACGGGTTTCTGACAAGGTTTGGCTCTCTATTGTTTTACATGTCTAAAATGAGCCTTTCTAACATGTTCACACAAAAATTCCACTTGTAAACATACGTACATACATACAACGTAGTTGCATCTCGATTTTCAGAAACGTGTATGAAGGCCAATTGTCAAAGTCCGCTGAACTTGAGAGTAGTTTTCTATTTAATGGTGAGGCAATCACAGTGAAAGTGCGTACACAACAGATAAATGAGTACATAGTTTAGCAGTTGTCCGTCATCATGCTAAGGCCAATACCATCACTCCAGAGACTCCGCGTTGAGGATTCGACAAGCGTTTAGTAATGCTTATCTCGTGCTGTATAAGACTTTGCAGGAATTTTCAGAGTAATCTGGCAACATTCGTCCACAAAAACGGTCAGGCTCAAAGCTTGCTGGATGCGTTCTGTCGCCACCAAGCCCATATCAATCCTGGAACAGATCTAACAGATTCAGGACACTGGGACCATGGTGTTTTGTTGACAGGGTATGTGAGGTTGTCTTCTAGATGTTCTTCGGATGTGCTTTCAGCAAAAGTTACAACTATAGAGCAATGCACTTGCGGTCAAACATACAATTGTTGTAATAGAAGTCTCACAAAAAAATCTAGAAACTTGCTCAATGTAAACTACTATCTTTGCAGCGAATGCATGCTTTACTGCTTCAGATATGACATCTACCACACCACTGCCTCTGTTGCCGGTGTTGCGCCAGTAGCAAGGATGTGCGATCAGCTGTTCGCCTGTTCTTTGGTCGAGGGCCTCCATTTGGGCCGTTCGTTCGTGCTCGCCCACGAGATGGGACACAAGTGAGTTCTGTCTGCTGCGTAAAAGCACCAGTTCAACTACCTCTTAAAGCATGGGCATGGTCCACGATGGAGTGCAGAATCAGTGCAGTAAGTCCTGTTGCCTGATGTCTGCTGTCAACGGCGCTGGGAAAACAACATGGTCGGAATGTTCTGTTCGAGAATTCAACGCATTTCTGCTGCAGTTGGAGTAAGTTTCCCGGAAAATCCTGGTGCCAATAGAAGTCAGATCTCCTAACAAGGACCGAAGGACTCTTCACTATTTATCAGTAAATTGTGAATTACAGCGAATCAGGAAAGGGCAACTGCTTGCGAGATGGTTCTCCGGGTTTGTTGGAACGCAATCACCTTCAAGATGGAAGGTGCTCTTTCATATAGACATATGCGCACGTTCCTCTTCACCTATCTAACGTATCGTTTTAGGACTCCTGGCCAACGGTTTACTGCTGATCAACAGTGTGCTTACTTTTGGGGGCGTGATTACCAAGTTGAAATACCAAGTGGTCGATCAATAGAGGTACTGCTACTTATGTAGATCGGTAGAAATCTAAAGCAGATGACGAGCTTTCAGCCGAAAAGATGTATGCGTTAAGCAATGTTGTGGAACGGAATAGGTGTATTATTGTTGTGGTATGTAGGTGGAAAAGCATTCCAACAGAATCATTCTTTTTGCATTAAAAAACTGCAATTTCACCGGAACGAAAGGCTGTTGGTGAATTGTCTGTTCTATAAAGAAATGAGCCTTATCGGCCAATTCTTTTTATGGGAAGGGCTAGCCTTTCAAACAGAGAGGATTTGTGGATTTTGCAGGATATTTGTCGCATTTTATGGTGCGGTAACGGTGGTTCTACTATCTCAACTGCTCACCCAGCTCTTGAAGGAAGCTACTGCGGGAATAATAAGGTGAATATTACTTTTGCAGCCTTGTTACTTTGCCAGTTTTTAAATCACTAGACACCCTTAAGACTTCGCACCATATATGTATTGCGCTCACATACTCATCTGGTCTTTGTGGGTTACATTTGAGGTGCATACTATACATATAAACAAGTCCGCGGACGATGCTATTAAAGCTCCTATGCAGATTGATCCAATTTTAATTAAGGATGTAGCATTGATTACAGCTGGAGTCGCTATTCGCGACATTATGTATGTGTTATGCTAGAGCGTAGTGAACTCATTTGCAGGGAGCCGAACCAAAAACTAGTCAAATGTCACAGCGGCATCAGAATGTGCTGAAATGCAAAAATACTGCTTAGCGACTAGGAAAGCAGCATTGTCGATTAGCGAAGAACATTGCTTCCATATAGATTCAGTCAACCATAATATTGGGAAGCGTTGGGAAGCGAACATTGGTAACGCTAACCAGACGTGACGGCCACAGATCAGAAGGAGGGGAGGGATGTTAGGGAAAAAGTGCTTTGAACTTTCTGCCCGCGGTGAATCTGCGGTACGAGGTTGATCCACGGTTGATTCGCGGTTGCCCACGGCAAATTCGCACGTGCCCGTGGTTGAGAAATGCCGTTTGGACAACTTTGCCTGGCTGCCCTATCACTGATTTACATGTTTTATCAAGTATTATACGAGTTGGACATGTTAACGGCTAGCATGGGTATATAAACGAGGGAGAAGGGTAGGTCTCATTCAGATGCAAGCAGGAGGAACCGACACAGCAGGGAAGTAGCGTTAACAAGCTTACATAGCAGTTCAGCAGCAGGCAGGCGCTTGGAGGGTGCATTTCTGGGCTGGCAGTCATAAACGCATAACAAAGCGAGATCAGGTTAGCAAACATACTTTTGCGTCATACATCCCCTAACATTACCTGGTCTATAGGATGAGCAATCTCTCTAACCATCTTTGGTTGCGTGATTAACGCCTTATGCATCCCAGCCTAGGACGATTTTGTTTTTTCGATTACTGCACTCCTGCGCACTCTTCCTGTTGCGGAGCCCAGTAGTGAGAAAAGAAGAAATATCTCCGAATTCGGGAATCCTCTGCAGAGATTTAAGTGATCACTTCAAGGTGGCTTCATGTCGGAGAACATGTTGAACCGCTCAAGTCGGATGCTCAGATGAAAAATTAACATGTATCCAGCATAACAAATGTGGATGATAAGACGGGCAGTCAGGCAAAGTTGTCCAAACGGCTTATCGCCCCGTGGTTGACAACCGGGAAGGAAGTCACCTCAAAGCCTTGCTCCCATATCCCCGCGATGAATCTGCACATGTCCGCGGTGAGCACCGCAACGTCAGTGCTTTCCGCAGTGGACCCGCACATGTTGCTCGGTGTATCCGCAATCCCCACGGTAGATCCGCAGTAGAGCTGTTTGGAACATCGATGCCAACAAACCCTTTCCGAGCGTTGACACATATGGTCGAATGGATAAGAGAGTGTATTTAGATACACATAAGTTCGAGAAAGGAGATAGGTTCGAATCCAGGGATGTACGAACTTCAACTTTCAACGAAAATCATTAGTCCCTCAAAAATGCATCTTCCCATTGTGCGTTCGCAGATGCCCACAGTACATAGATCCGCACTATACCTGCGGTGGATCCGCACATGCCCGCGGTGTCGAACCGACTCTCCACCTTGGGCGTACCGCGGAGGAGAGAGATTTCAGAGTGGTGCCTCAGGAAAAAAGTTGTTCTGATCAAGAAATTCCTGGACCTGTGAATTTTCTCGTACTGGTGTGAGTTATGGCAGATAATAGTAATCTGTGATAGTAATTTGCATATATAAAAGTGAAAGTTTGTGCATGTGTGCGTGTGTTTGTGTATATGTACATTTGTTTGTATGTTCCGAATAGAAATAGCAGAGTGTGAACCAATCCGGATCAAATTCTGCAGATAGACAGTACAGGGGCCGGCAAAGGTCATAGGCTACTTTTACCCAGCGACTATCGATTGATTTATCAATTATATCAATTTTATTGTTTTTTAAAAGCGATTTTCGCCTAGGGGTCGGTCAGGACATGTCTTCTAGGGTTCTTCAATACGCTGAACACGAATATGACTATCGTTTCGCACGAAATATTGATTCATCGATTTTATTGATTTGTCGCTTTTCTATCCCATGGGGAGGTGAAGGCATGTCTACTGGGGTTTCTCAATACGATGAATACGAATATGACAATCCTTTTGCACGAATACATAGGTTCGTTGTTATCAAAATAACTTTACTGATTTTTCGCTTACGGGTCGGTGCAAAACGGTCCCTTATTCTTTGCTAATATGCTGATCACCAGACTTATGGGCATTTTTAATAAATTTATCGGCATTAGCTGTTGGTCTCTGCAGTGTAAGATAGCCGGGGTACTTGAACACCCGAACGAAGTCATGTATGGCAGCTAGTTCTAATTTAATATTTAGAAATAGAAATGGAGATGTATTGCTACCACAGTAGCAAATACGTATGTATGTCAACAATGTATGAGTATTAAAGTCTTAAAGTTGTTCATCTTCTTAGGGTGCGACGTTCAGGTGTTTGAAGTTCGCTCCACTCAATTAGCACATTCCGGGCAAGGTGACGCACATGGTGCACCACACCAAATGTACTCTTTATGTCCAAACATCGTGCCCCTGTGCGCAAGTGGTAGACATTGTGCATCATCAGAAAAATGTCTTTGTTCACCCGCGTATTGCATGCAAGAAATTAGCTAGGTCCGGAATGTGTTAAATATTCTCTGAGTTCCATTTTCGACTTGTTTTCATTTCAGAGACTTTCCTTCTTTTTTCTATGACCTTACACTGCCGCTATAGTCCTCGAAGACTGTAGCACCCTGCGTCGCTGTCGCTGGCGACTGTGAGGCCAGTGCGTATCGATTGGGGGCGTGGCGTCGCGGCGGCCGCCGATTTTGGCGACTGTGACGTCGCTGCCTATCCATTGGTCGCAAACATTGGCGGCCGCCGGCGACAGCGACGCCAGGGTGCTTTACTGCTCGAGGACTATAGCGGCTACTTTAGAAAGCAACTCAGGCAACCCATGCATGCATGAGAAGAGAGTGATTTACATGTGATGGGCGAGAAAAGTGCTCAGGTTTCGGTTTTTGATGTTTGTATCAGAAGAATGGAATTTACATTACATATATGTAGTAGTGAAAATTATGTATGAGCAGAACTATTTTGACAATCAAATCTTTTACTATGTCTCGGCTCAGATTGCGCTAATAGAATTAGATTTGAGGATGTGATTAGGTTTGATGCATCCCTTTTTCCAAATCATAACCTCGACGGAAACCGCTCTTAAACAAAATTACAATGTGCAAGGTCCGAGTTCACTACCTTCATCAACACAGTAGTTTCTTGATTACATTACCTTGCTTCAGCTCAAAAAGGTATCATTTTAAATCTTAGTATAGTTGTCTCAAATTACTAGACAACTAGAGTTTCATTTGTAAGTCTTATCGTACACCTTACTTTTTGTAACGACTGACTCCCATATACTCTGTGTTAGTACCATATTCCTGCTACATAGCAATAAGTTCGTGCGGTTTCTTCATCTTGTTTTCTACTGGGGTTTGATTTTCGGTGTCATGGATACTTTTGCTGCACTTGCTTCACCCCTAACGAACATAATGACGGATTTCTTCAAATCCCACCACGCCTTATTTTAAACCGCACGAAGTGTCACTCTTCCATTCGCCGGGAGCGAACACCCCCGGAACCTTCTACTATTCGACTTTAGTCGGGGATCAATTGGCTATTGATATCAAAAAAAAATGTCTATAGTAAGAGCTTTCTTGCTGAAAGAACCCCAATGAAGTGGATGTCCGCTTCAAGAAAGTTGATTTTGGCCTAGAAGATACCAATCTTTCCTAACGAGCAGTTTGTGGAAACGAGTTTTGTAGAGACAAATATATGCTAGGGTTTGCTTTAAATGTGAAGAAGAATCTTTATGGATGTTAACACTTAGTAACATTTGAGATCTGGTTCTTGTAAAAAACCTTCATGGGTTCAGTACGTGGCAACCCTTCACATTGACAATGTGCGATTGCTCTGCGCAAGTTCGGCCAAAACGATAATCAAAATGCTGGAATGAAGGTAATTCTACCCATGACAACCACTGTACGGATTTGAGACATCCGCCGACCATTCATTCAGTTAGCTTTATTGAGTACATGGTAATGTTCCCCTCAACATATGCAGTTAAAAGTCATAAATTGAGTGGTCTCGAACATTGTGGCTCTTCAATGAGATGGTACTGAGGAGCTGCTCGGTCTCTAGTAGCCTAGGTACCGGTAAAAAAAGGGGCTACATAAGTCACTCGCTGTGGTTGAAGTTGTTTGTGAAGAACGGTGGTTTTGAAGTCCGAGGAAAACCGCACAAGCTTATTGCTCAACCCTATTTTTGTTTTCGAAACACTCACTTTTTTACTCTAATTCTAAATGTTTTTGTTGTTTCCCTGAAGTATTGTTATTTTCGTGCAAAAATAACGCTCGTACCCAAGCCCTCACTTTCGAACTTGCTTCAAAATCAAGTTTTTCCCAATGCGAAACTTAAAACGTTATAACTCGCAAATCCTTAGCATGAAGGTGGATGTTCTCGCACCACCGAGGATTACGAACGGAGTTTCCTGGGAGCGACCAGTGCCCGAAGACTATTTTGATACCCATTTAGTCTTTAAAGAAATTCTACTAGAAGTCGTTCAGATGATCGAGGAAGTGCTAGACGGTGGACGAGAGGTTTGCTGATTATGATGTATGACACAGAGCTTCCTAGGCTAGTTGCTCCAGCCTGAGAAGTGTCTGGTGTGCAACGTGTGGCTGGACGGTAGTATGCAGGAGGTCGTGATCTATTTTATTGTGTGATGTTGGACTCACACATTGGGGTTTCTGGTTCACTGCATATGTATCTCAGCAGTACTTTTAAAACGCGAAAAATTCAAGGAGCTGTATTGAAAGCAGCAGACCACTAACCGCCACCATCATTTGGCGCAGTTTCGCTGCTTCTTTCTCGGTAATGCACTTCATACATATTCCATATGTCATAGAAGGTCTATCCTTCACTTTACATCATCAAACGGTCAAGAACTGAGTAATTGTACTTTCACCACTAAAGGGCGAAGCAAACTTCTTAATAAAGATCTATCTGGTATCCGTTCAGTTTGAGCGGCACCTACCCGTTGAGATTGTTCGTCCCCCCATTTTTATCCGAAAAAGAAGAGGATTCACGATCTCAGACAATCGTGGGGGTTGACTGCAGGCGGAAATGGGGGTCCACCCCTAGTTGTACCTGGGGGTGGACCCCAAATCGTGGGGCACTTACCCCCCACATGTCGCAGACGTCCCCTCACGTGCCCTGGCAGACGTTCCCCCACGTGCCCTCGCTATCCCCGGTCCCGCAAAGGGATGCCGCTTCTTCACACCTGTTTAGATGATAACATTTTTGCAGATTACGTGTGCTTTCGAGCAGATTCTGCCTTTTTAAACCGAAATATGTCCCCATTTCACCCAAGAAATACACGTAAATCTCCAGAAAATAAACGAAGTACCCTCGACTTTACGTGAATTGCGCCCGAAAATTGAGCGAAATCTGCTGGAATGTGCGAGAAGATCGCTGGATGTTCGATGTTCTATTCTCGCGGACAGCCCAGGCAGTAACACCGCCCTGGGTTCGTAACAAAAATATTGCTCGTGGACGAGCAAGAGTTTTGCGTTTTGAGTATTTTACACAACCAAATCCAACTCCAGTCCTTTCCACCTCGTGCAATCACCGCAGCACTACCAGCGACACCAGACGACAATTTTTCGCAAAAAGGGTAATTTGAAACAACAGAAGAATACAGAAGCTTGTAGTTGAAATGTGTTGTTCTTCTCGCTTGTTCAAATAAGTTCGAAGATTTAAAATCCATTCTAAACTTTAGCACTCGTACCAAACCTTTCATCTGAAAAACAATAACGTCTATTATTGTATCTATTAATGTTTATCTGAAAGTTGGATATTTTTGCAGCTTCTCAGATATCGTTTCGATTTGTATGGAATCTATGGAAACGTTGGCCGCTTTCGGTGACCCATGCTGCCTCTTAATCCGTCTGAGGTGCAAAAACGGTCTCACAGGCCTAAGTGGTATCTTATGGGGTTGGTGAAAGGAAAGAAGTATATCGGCGAAGGCATAATTATGCCTCTATCGTTGATACCAAAAAAAAAGGGTTCAAAAGAATATTTATTTTAGACATGCAAAAAATACCTCTACATATGCATGCAAATATATAGATCTGTACATATAAAAGTGAAAGTTTGTGTGTTTGT
>KN726270.1:2312-15631 GCA_000816745.1 Ancylostoma duodenale
TCCCCTAATATCAGCAAAAAAATGATCGCCAAAATTGTCAAATCTGGTTCGCAGGTAACAAGATATGGACACTTCCTTGATTGTGAGATATTCGTCACCACACTCGATGGATTCTTGCCCACTTTTAGACGAGCAGAAACTTGAGCAGACATAGGCTGGAATCTGCTGTAACTGCTCCTGACCTCAGAAAGTGCCTACGAGTAATTTCCACAAATTTGAGCAACTGCTTCACAGGTTTTAACAAGAAAAAGTGGAAAAACTGAATGCCAGGCGAGTGTTGCCTCGTTGGATTGCCACCCAGCTGAGCCAAAGGAACAGCCTGTGATCAGGGTCAACAGTATTTTTGAAGGAGAACCATAGAGGATCTTTGTCAGCCAATTTGGAGTGCGCTGCCGTTAGCAATAACTGAGTGAAAAATTGAGATAGCCAGTCCTGGATGCGCGACGCTTATCTATGCAAATATCCTCAGAATTCGCACAAGGAGCAGGAGTGACAGGCTGTATGGAATCAGTGTGGCCCATGGAAGCTTGCAAATATACCCATATTTTATAGTTTTGATTACGCACCTAATAAAACTGTTAGATCCTAAAGGTGTATCACTACTGCGAGATGGACAAAAAGAGAAAAAAAGTTTTAAAAAGCCAGGGTTGCTGCCGTGAGCCCAAAACTAGGGCACCAAGGTTATTTTAGGCACTGATTACAATGGTACTGAAGAAAAAATTCCGCTGCCTGCTGGAAAGCCTGGGATGGAAAAGTTGGGGGGTGTCCTATAATTATGAAACGCACCTTAGCTTATGCCTATACAAGATCTCACGTATCGGGCGGCTTTGGCGTTTTAAAAATGGAAATGGAAAGTGTTGGAAAACTTTCACAAAACCAATAGAATGAGTTGGGGGAGGAGAACAGTTCATTTGTGAATACGTGAAAACGATAAATATTCTCGCAACAGCATGATGCATTCATTTCGGAATAACTTATCCAATAAGAACGCTGTGTATCTTTTTGCACCTTTTCTCACTTATTCAGTCAGGCGATTTTCTGACGATTAGCTTATTCAATAGAAGAAAAATTGCTAGTTTTCCCTAGAAGACCACAACAACTATAAGTTTCACGTCCGAGGTTTTTGGCACAGAAGAAGCCAGCGTCATTCCCAGTAGTTTGGCGAAATATACATCCCTGGAGACATCAGTGTTCCCACGATACAACAAAATTGGCATCGTTTCCGTTTGTCCACCTGACTAGCTGTAGCCCACGTGAATCAGCTGTTTTTCTTTTTTTCTTCGCAACTACTCTACAGGATAAAGTTAGTTTTTCGTAGTTAATTCGACTTTTCTTATATTGTAATGATCTGCCCCGCCTCTTTCCATTCTCTCCACTTATTTTTTTTCCACATTTTTATACAGAAAATTCAATTTGTAATACATTTTGTGCATTACTGTTCTTTTGGGCCTTGTATCTAGTTATATAGTTGGTTTTTCTTCTTCAGGACTGTTTGCACAACACATCATCTTTTTCCCTCCTCGTGGTTTTTTTTTGTTTGCTTGAAAACGTGTTAAATGAGCAAAAATTCAATACCTCCGAGAGAATTGGTGCTGGCAAAAACAATGTCTTGACCTTTTTGCCCGATGCCACTCACGTAACTAGACCAACACTTTTTAACGCATCACCATGGGAGAACTCAAGAACTTCTTTTCGCAGGCTTCGACAAAATTGACCACTGTTTCCGCATTGGTAAATTTTGTTGATTTAGCATATGAAGCTGAGAGACAGAGCAATCCCGAATTACTGAGGACTGTAGGACTGTTTGCAAATTTCAATGAGAAGAACTTCCATGGATGCTGCTTTTAATTTAAAAAAAGGATGCAGTAATGGTATTATGGGCCGAATCTCTTATCTTGTTAACTGGAAGATCTAGCAATTGTTTAATTTCTACAAGTATGCGTGAGCACAGACGACTTTGAACATTTTAAGGACTTTCGCAGCAGGTACATAGGTTGAACAGACCTTCACTTGCAGCTAGCTCACCATAAGTTACCGTAATTTCCCTCGGCAGCTGAGCATGCATAAAACAACGCAAGCGGTGAGAGCGGAGCTAGCAACGCAAGTTCATTTTTAGAAGAAAAAAACTACAGTATGGTTTCCGCCGGTAGTTGTTGTCCACCTTTCCCCCTTTGTACTTATTTAGAACTTTGTTTAATATCAGCAGGATCAGCAGGAGAAAAGAAGGGGTGAAAGGAGAGAAAAGACAGTGTAACCCTGAGAAAGCTTTACTTTCGGCTCGAGTGGCCTCTGTATAGTCAGATATTACCTGATGAAAGCTGCTCAAAAAACCAGAGAAAGAGAGAGATCACGAGGTTAAGGGAATTCGCAGATCCTCCAAAGCTAACAAGCTCAAAAAAATAATAGCAGAATATCAGAATATATAGAATTCAGGAAGTAAAGGAAGTCGGAAGTCATAACTTTGCTCAACCCTGATGGCGGCTTGAAGATTTTGGAAGCGCACTAATTCAACATCGAGAATCATGTGCTTAGTTTTCGAAGTTTTTTTTTTGTTGCTGAAACGCAGCACGTACTCACATAAACACATCGATTCACGTATAAGAGCCCAAATTTGCAAAGAATTGTTCTCGGGTTTCGGCAAATTGCGAATTTTTTCCGATTTATCAATCCTTTCTCCACAAGTTATGCGAGAAAAAAATATATACAATTTTGTAGCGCTTTGTTATAGAGTAGGATCAGTTCTACATCTCTGAACATCCCGGAATATGGAGGAAAAAAAAACGAAGATTTCTGTGGGTGTCGCGCTAAGGCAGGTGAGTCCGCTCTGAACCACTGTTCCAATAAGTTAATGGAGGAGGCCTGCACTCACCTTGTCATCTCTTTTCTCTACAAATTCAAGTTTCAAAGAGATTCAAAGAGCTCCTGCTTCAAAGAGACGGGATGTATCCGAGTTACTTGAGTTCAGATAGTTAAGCATGCATACATGTCTAGCGTTCGACACGTTATTCATCATGTCAGTAGTTCAGTGCTCTCATAACTGGGTAAAGGCATTGAGTAGCGCCGAATTTGTTGAGGTGGTCTTCTTTGATCTAAGCAAGGCATTTGATACAGTTGACCCCCTCATCCTCATTTCTAAGCTCGAACAGTATTGGGATAAGAAGCAGAAACCTTCTGTGGTTCGTGTCCTAATTGGAGAGAAGGGAATTCTCTGCACGTTTTGATGAAACGACATTCCCAAGGAGGGTCTGTTCATCGGTAGTACCCCAAGGCAGCCTGGTTTCCCCAATACTCTTTAACATTCACACTGTGAATCTTCCCCACTTGCAGCATACGCCGATGATATTAAGATTCAATTCTTCTGATAGTCAATTAAGAATTGAAGCTTGCAGTTGAAGCGATGCTAAACTGGGCAGAAAATTGGAAAAATAAAGATAGATGTTTCTAAAAGTCAGGTGCTAAGATTGGGTAAAGCAACCTCAAGTATCGAATATGGGATTCCATTGGAAGTGCAACAGGAAGTGCGCGGCGATCTAAATGTGACTGTGGATTCATTTTTCCTATCCTCAGCCCACATCGGGACGATCGCTTGTAGTGCGACCAGAATAATGTTCTCAGTGCTAAGGAATATACACATCTGAAGTCTCTACCCTATCAAAGCTAAACAAAGCATACCTCGTGCCTGCACTGGGATACTGCTGCCCCTTGTGACATCCTACCTTATAGAAGGATATCGCTAAACTTGAGAATGTACGACGAAGGTTTACGAGGATTCTTTTTTATCAGGCACTAGCTGCCGTACCCGGCTCCGCTCGGGTGCTTCACTGTCCCGGCTATCTCACACTGCTGAGGACAGTTGCTATTGCCGACAAATTTATTGAAAATGCACATAATTTCGATGATCACCACATTAGCGAAGCTTAGGTGACTCTTTTCCGCCAATCCGTAAGCGGAAGCCGAGCAAAGTTATTTTGTTGAGAATGAATTGATGTATTCGTGCACAATGGTTGTCATGTTCATGTTCAGCTTATTAATGAACCCTAGTAGGCCCACCCCCATGGGGTTGAATAGCGAAAAATCAATAAAATCGATAGACCAATATTTCGTGCAAAACTGTCATCATATTCGTTTTCAGCGTATGGGGAAACCGCGGTAGACATGTCCTTGCCCGACTTAGAACGAAACTGGGAAAAATCGATAAAATCAATAAATCGATATTCCGTGCAAAATGATTGTCATATTTATACTCAGCATATTGGGTAACCCTAGTAGACATGTCCCCACCTCCCCATGGTGTAGATAGGCGAAAAATCAGTAAAATCGATAAATCAATATTTCGTGCGAAATGGTCATCATATTCGTGTTCAGCGTATTGAAGAACCCTAGTAGGCATGTTCTCACCACCCTCCGGGCAAAAACAGCAAAAAATCAATAAAATCGATACAATCGATAAACTAATCGACAAGATCAGGTCAAAACTGGCCTATGACCTCCGCCGGCCCCTGGAGGGTCTATCTGCAAAATTTGGTCCGGATCGGTTAATGCTCCGCGATTTCTACAGGTAACATACAAACGTACAAACACACAAACACACAAACATGCACGCACAAACTTTCACTTTTATATATATACAGTTTTCCCGGTAATGATTACCCGCAAATTTTGCGCGACTATAGACTGAAAATCTTGGAGCTCAAAAGTTTGTTTTATAGGCTGTATGCTGATATGTTGTTCTAGGCTTTAAAATATTCCGCGGTGACTTATGTTTGAAGCCGTCCAAATACTGGTCACGTTTCTGCCGATTAGCTCTCGAAGGTTTACTCTCAGATTACTCTGTCCTACATTCAGGAACTCAAACATTTGGCGCTACCAGGACTCTTCCTTCAATCGAGTTGCTATCTGAACAAACTACCCGCTGAGCTAATGACCGCAAAAAAACTCCAGCAAGCTCAAGAAACTTTTGCTGAGCATCGACTTGCTCACGTTAATAGACTGTCGAGACGTAGTCTAGCAATGTATGATTTTGTCTCTTAATTGCTGAAGCATACATGACCGATCTTCTAGTAACTATGTACGCTTTTTACACTTCTTTGGCGTTGTTTTTTGTTCCTTTCGACTGGAAGTAGTGGGCCTATCTAGTTCCTCACTCCTTCTACGATTACTACTTAATCTTTTCCCTACTTGGGACGTTTAATCTGGATCGCTTTCCTCGGAGGGAATGTGCCTTTTGGTGTCATTAGATGGGAATGATACGAAGTTTGCTGACTAGGGTTTTCGGCCTCACCTAGGGAGCAGGCCCGCGAGCATCCACCTGAGTTTACGCATGGGGTTCGTACCAGATCAAGAGGTGCCTCAGCACCCGCCCCAGAATGGATCATCCAGTTGCGTTCTTATATCGTGATTATCTCTAAGTCTAACTCCCTCCTCGGCCAATTGTACCTCGTACCACTGAAGCGACATCACAGAAACTACCTTTTTATCAGTATCGGATCCCTGCAGTTCCACAAATCATGAGCAGAATAGTGCTGGGCTCGCATCGTCAAACATTGGTAGAGCTCTGGTACGATTTATGCGAGAACTACCACCGTGCCGCGGTGATGACGATTTCCACTCAACAGTGAGATGATAAAAACACAAATACAAGCATCTTCGCACGTCAAAACTTATGGAGCACCCTGTAGTACACCTACATAGTTAGGGTCCATTCCTCGACCAGGGAATAACACTGTCCAAACATAATAGGACGGATCCAGCAATGGAGGAGAAACGTGTCGGTGTCCGGTAGTGGAGAAGACACGGTGCGATGGGTCTGCCGATAGGATGGAGGTGTCAGTGTCCAGTCAGTGGGAAAAACGTCATGGGAGAGGACCGCCAATAGAAGATGGGGTACCGATTCCCAGTAGTGGGATAAACGTTATGAGACGGGGTATTGGGAGGAAACGTCATGGCAGAGGTCCAAAGATGGAGAGTGGGTGCGCCTGCCCCCAGTGGTAAGGAAAATTCCATGAGATAGAACCCATCAAAGGGGAGGGCTGCATCCGCACCAAAAATTGGTAAAGATCGTAAGAGCCTCACGCAACGAGCCCACTATTGCTGCGTTTTTTTTTTCTTCGAAGAATTGTGCCAGCGCTCACTTGTGCATTTCTGCCATATGTGCGTAATGCTCCTTCTTCCTGTCTTCCGCGCTCGTTCATCTGTGCATGAATCTACCATTCCTTTTACGTGTCGATGTATATCCAAGCAAAGTTTTATCAGTTGGAGTATCCCAACAGCCATCTCAACAGGTATCATTTCGAAAAATTATGCGCGAAAAATTATTAGTCACATTAAACTGTTCACAGCTAAAGTCATCTGAAGTGTATTACTGCGACGAGGTGGAAGCCAAATAATCATGGCAGCTGCGACGAGGTGGGAGCCAAGTAATCATGATAGGTCTCCACAGGCATGTAAAAAATGTGGTGACACCGAATGGGGGATGTACAGTGTACGTTAGTGGCGGTGGCCCATCCGCGGCCTCAATAAGCACGACACGCAATGGCACCGACGCGCGTCGTAAATGATGTTTTCTGCTGCCGTTATGCTATATCTAAAGCTCTTCTGCCCGATTTTAAGGATTTTTGACCAAATCGGGAAGAAAGCGACAAGAAATAGCATTCTGGCAGCAGACGACACCGGTCCCGGCGCCCGCGGCACGGTTGCGCCTCGTCCTTCTCAAGGCCGCAGATGTGCCACAGGCATTGCCGCCCACTGTATGTATCATTGATCCCGGTAAGAAACTCTACATTTTGATTTATGATGTGAGATTTGCGAGCCAAGCGAACATCAAGGGAAGACGGGAAGTCAGGCATTACTGAGACAGGCCCTCGCTGGTCGCGCGCACCTTTTTGAGGTCTCCGCGAGAAGCGAGCCCTCCTTCGCTTTACGCGGAGCAGAAGAAAATAATACAGTTTCAAAGACGCAGGTCGGTAAAGTCGCTCGTTTCTGCCGGGTCAGAACTTCGCTAGGCACGAAGCAGACGAGGGACGATTTCCGAAGGACGCAGACGACCAAAGACGCTCGCTGGGCGCGCACATCGTTCCCGGTTGCTCGGCGCGCGCGACAATTCCGCTGGCCGCGCGCCCCAATCCCTCTAGTCCCGGGACCTTACCTGCGCGGCCAGCGAGATTGTCGCCCGCGCCGAGCGAGGGTTTGTCTGAGTAAGGGGCCAGACTGGTGGCACATGTGCAGCTCATAAAACGAGGGCTTCGGATTTGTGTTGTTTTTAGTTTTGCTTCTTTGCTAATTTTCTGAGGATTTCTCTAGTATGAAGCTTTTGCGCTAACCGCAGGTAGCTGCTCCACTTCACTTTCTAACGTCCCGTAGAGACGCCAGTCAGCGTAAAGGGGCTTTTACAGTTTTGACTGGCCGACTGGCAGCACCGCACCCAATGATTACTCAGACAAACCCTCGTTCGGCGCGCTCGACAATCTCGCTGGCCGCGCAGGTAAGGCCCCGGGACAAGCACGATTGGGGCGCGCTGCTAGCGAGATTGTCGCGCGCGCCGAGCGACCGAGATAGGTGCGCGTGACCAGCGAACTTGCAGCGCGCGCCCAGCAACGACGTCACAACCGGTCAATACCAAATGATGGTCGGGTGTTGAATGTTGAGCGACAAGGGTTCGCCACATATATCTACTAATGGTGCATGATCGCCTTTGCGAGAATGGCCGCTACGACATCCCTTTCAGTGGATGGGGGCTAGCGGTTGAAAAAGATTGACTTCATGATCTTAGAAACCGAACCTGTCCGCCGCAATGACCGGCGGACCCCCACTGATGTTGCTTCGTATTTCTTGCTGGTGAAGATATGTTCTCACGCGCGCCGAGCGAGCGTCTTTCGTCGTCTGCGTCCTTCGAAAATCGTCCCTCGTCTGCTCCGCGCCTAGCGAAATTGTGCTCCAGCAGAAGCGAGCGACTTTACCGACCTGCGTCTTCGAAACTGTGCTATTTCCTTCTGCTCCGCGTAAACCGAAGCAGGGCTCGCTTCTCGCAGAGACCTCAAACAGGTGCGCGCAACCAGCGAGAGTTTGTCTGAGTAAGCGAAGGGTGCGGCAACGCAGTACGAGACCTCGAGCTCTCAACAGCAAATGAAGGGAGGTCTATGTGAGAATTTTTTGTCGTGACTCGTCGTTTTGCGAGCTCGCACGGCTACGGTGAGGAATGCTCCGGCGCATTCTTTGTCGCTGCGGCAAAGCGGCGAACCGGATGCCTAGTGCTAGGCGAAAAGTCGGCTCGCAGCAGTTGACTTCTACCTCCGCAGTGCACAGTGCTGAAAACTGTAAAATTCCCTCAAAACGTCTGTTTCCTACATGACTCTGCTAGTCCACGCTTACCCAAACATTCAGAAACTTGTCCGACCCAGCGCATTAGTACACTTTTCTTCTTCAGATCTAAGACCCTACATATTCTTCAGTTCAGCCCACATTTAGTTACCACCCCCTCAAGCCAATGTATGTGTCATTTGTATAAGCCAATGTCCTAGGGAAAACTAAGCTTATTAACAGGAGTCGACTTGGTAGTGAGAAGTCCATTTTTTATGTGCAGCCACAGAGATTACGCTGCGAAATTTAATTCTATTCAAAAATTTTGCACGTCTCGCAGAACGTTATGGGTGAAGTGAGAAAATGTGTACAGAGAAAAAGCAACCTGGAAAGTTCTTCCAAATGTTAAGGTTATTTCTAAAAAGAAAAAAAACGACGCATGCTTCACAGTTCAAAGTTTTATTGCTCTTGAAATGCTCTGCAAAATGGGGCCAAGGATAATGAATTCACACAGCTGCCTTTTGGTGAGGACCTGAGATTTCGTCTAGAGCGGTACATGATTCTTGACACGTTCCTTATTACATGGATCAAACTCCTGTCAGCGACTAATGCTCAAGGTTTCTCAGATGAGTTATCGAGAGGGTACAAAGTTTGAGAGTGGGTCCAAAGGTACGTACGTATACATAAGTCCTTGCGTTTTTTTTCAGATGCACTTTACTCCACCTAGTTGTCATCTTTCAGGTACGAATGATGAAAGATTCGAAAGCACAGATCGTCTTCTACAAGAATATTGTGAACAGTTTTTCTAAAACGACAGTTTGCTCAAGTTGTAAGCTTGCGAAGTGGAGCAGTGAGTGAATGAAAAACAGCACAACCGACAGCTGCCCATCCTGGCATTCCGCCAAAGCTCGAAAGGCCATCAAAACTGCGCAAATGACCTGTGCTAGGTATGAAAAAGAGGTTTTGCCTGAAATGACTGATCATAAGTGATTTTCTAAGTACAAAGGAGACATGTTTGGTCTCATTGACACCAACCTCTCCGACCGAAGAGATTTCTTTCATGATGACCTGGGAATTGCTCCAGAGGAATCGTATAGTCTAGATGGATTCGTATGGTCTAGATGGATGTCATAGTTTTGAAAGCCCACAAATAATGTACGTAATTCTGCTGAAAGAATCTAATCGCAAGGGCCCAGCCATCTTAATCCATGATACCGTCGGACCCCACCCTTGCCAGCGTCGTCACACTGGCCCTTCAACAGTTCTAATGACGACGTTCTTCCGCATTTATATTCTACACAGCTTCCTGTTTCAAACATTATTGGGTGCTTTTTCTTCTCTGTCGAACGCAAGGAGAAAATGGTATTTTTCCTCGAATTGGCGTTTTTGTTCTTAAAGGCAGTGTCTCACCTCATTTTCGATCCTGGGATAATAACAGAACCTGGACTAGCTCGACACGCTGAGTTCGACAATGTATATGGTTTTTGATAATACTGTCAAAGACCCGTTCTTGAGGGACCAATTGAACTTGGCGCGGACGAGTTCCTCGGCGAGGAAGCGGCATGCCTTCCCTTACAGATCAGTTGATCTCATTGATCGCACCGGTGTTTGCATCACGGGCTGCCCGTGAAAGGGGAGAGGAGTCTCGTCCATCGACCAAGAATTTCATCAAATTCTCGGCCGGTGTGTCTGAGGTGAGACACTGCCTTTGAGCCTGAATTGTTCTACTCATAACTTTATATTAAGCTGAGCCGATGGCTGCTGAACATTCAGTTTATTGAAGCATGCAAGATAAAGAGAACATCAACCGTTTACGCACCAGCACAATTCACGGCACTCTAGCTGTCATAGTCCATGCACATCCTCTCGCTACCTCCCGCTTAGAGGCATATTCTACTGGGCCGTAGGGGCATCAACAATCGGAGTTCTCTGATACAATCTTTTCTCCGTTCTACTTGAGGTAATGCCGGCCAGAAATTCTGATTTCACCTTCATTCAGTGCGGAATTGCAATGGCAATACACGATAACGATCGCGCAACGCTCAATTTTTCATGTTGAGAGCGAAAGTGCCGATGTAGTGAAATTCTGAGGCGAACTCACGAGCGTCCGTCCAACTCTAAAGGCTCGCACGGATAATTTTTGGCCTTCAACTTAAATAGGGTTATAAATTGCTGAATGTAACAGGAGGGCAACATTCTCGCGTGCTGGCCACACACGCATAGGTGTGATGCAAATGAGACATCCAATCTGTTATGCGGCGTGTGGATTCTCCAAGACAGACGGTGGACCACAGTGCGCATGGAAGGTGTGCATCAAACCGCCAAAACAGTCAACTTTTACCCCTATGTACGAGCTTTCACGGGACGGGTATTATTCGGATGGGTCCTCGGCGTTCGTATTCCCAATAAATTATCATACTCTCGGCAAGTTCCTGCGTTTTTTGTTGTTTGTTGCTGGGGAAAGAGTGGAGAATAATACTCATTTGCATGCATTAGATCATGTCGTTCATTTAGCTCATTCTTATTTAATTCCTACCCCTGATGCCTGTGATTTCCTCAGCTCCCTCTCTCAACTTTTTTATCGCTCCATAATCAGCCTACTCTGTCAAATTTTTAGCAGACCACTCTGCAGGCTATTTCGACGCAATCCTCCTATTCATACAGCTGAGTGCGTTCTTGTCTGAATTAGTTCCAAACATTCGAGCACACTCTTAGCTGCCGGTGCTTCTATAATCGAAATTAAAAGGAGCAACTGGAGTAGATTAAGTGAATGAATGGAAGTCAAATGTTGTGTGTAGCCCTACGAAAGAAGATTTGAACCAAATGTTGTGGATAGGGCTGCGCATAGGCACGTACAATATGTTTATAGTATGTTGAAGATCAGGGAAAGAAAAGCCATCTAAGGGAAAGTTAAAATTTTCTAAATTCTACGAACCCTATCGCTTTCTCCACTGATCTGAGAAGTTCACAAGCTTACTTCTCAGTAACCCTTACGGGAAGGCCTCGTTGCTGGCCTGGCACAAGCACATCTTTGGGTTCACATAATTTACCCGTTGACATTCTCATCTGAACAACCTTGCTCCCCACTAAATTAGGGCGTACAAGACACGCCCAGCTCCCTCGAGTCAGTTCTTCTCAGTATCATTTAGAGAAAATGTGACTGCCCAGATCTCATTTGAGCGTCTCGCGACGCACTATTAAGCTCTCACGTTCTATGCGCATTTGTCTGCTCTATCGCTCTTCCAGTTGAATAGGTGACCAGCCAATTTCCTCTCATCCGTCTTCGCTTCGCCGAGGGCACGGAAGCTTCGTCGTCGCAAATTAAGAGAGACTCCGAAAAGAATGAAATCTAAGTGTTACGTGCAGAATGCTCTATTTGAACGAGTCAAATGCTAGCCATAGCTGCAATTTTGCACCATGAAGATGAAAAAACAACCTGCTTCTCCTATGCACTTCTCACAAATCACATTCTCAGGCCTCCATGAGGATTAGTAGTGGTGACAGGCAGCTCTAGAAAACAGAGCTACAAAGCAGGTCCACGATACTTGTTTGATACCCTAATTATTCAAAAGCGTGTGAGCCTTGAGGAAGATTATGTACAATAACAGAAATACCAGTACATCTTTTCCTTTGCAATTTTGTAAAATGCAAAGAAAAATTGAAGGATAATACATCCGTATCGTCGTAAGTTTCAGCTTGCTTGCACAAACGTGAGCTGTTGAGTGATTCGTTAAATGTAGGTGTGTCAAGTGTCATCCTTTGTGAGCGAAATTTTATGTACTAGTCTAATTGTTATTATCAGATGAGGATGCGTTGTGATTCTTTCTCATCACATTTTGCGCCCGGTCCTGAAATTGGATCCCCATTCTGGCATAAATATATAATTTTCAAATGAAGAATCATTTTCTGTATTCCTCGTAGACCAAGAAAACTAGTAAATAGCCATCAACTCTGGTAAATTATTTAGGAACGAGAGATCGATACATAATTTCATGCTTATTCCCTCTTTCATTAGATATAATTCAGACAAATTACATTATGTCGCAAGTCACGCATAAACAACGAAGCAAAGCACCGAGCAGCATTTGTACGGTATCCTAGCGAGTAAAGTTGTATGTAGTTATTCGATCCTTCCTGTAGTTGTTACGTCTTGAAGTTTATCTTGGTGACAACTTGCACACAAACTAGATATTTTTTATTCCAACTCATAATTTCCTATGAGCCAGTATGGAGGACTTTAGATCCATGCCTCATGATCACGGATCCCGAATTTTACATTTTACAAATTACTGAGGAAGCCTTAGTTAAGAACAGGCGAAGGCTTAGACCACCTTACGTATCAACGCATAGAGGTTAACCAACCAAGGAGCATAGCTCTCAGCACTATGTTTTCCAGCCGTGTGAGCCGTAACTCCATCCTCATGTAACCACACATCAATTACATCACGTTCTTTACGCTCTAGGAAACTTCCCAGCATGGATGTTCCCCTACGTTTTCTTCTTCAGTGATCTTCGATTTTGTTTGCAGTGTTTGCTTGAGCATCTGGAATGATGAGTTCAATTCATAGACCAAGCACTTTGGATGTTTAAGTTGGTGCCACTAACCAGAATGTTCCTGGTATAGTGCTTGGGGTGAACCAGAAAGACCGCAATGGAAGTCAGGAATCAGATTCTCTCGTCAATGGCCGACATTTCAGAGAGTAATGATTTTATTGATGGGAAACCAGTCTAAGGCTATACCAAGCAATTTGCAATGGTTCGCTCCAAGATTTTACGCCAACCCCAAGAATTCTTCTTTCCGAAAACTGATAAACGTTCTTCCAATTGAGCTGCTTCTTTTTATACAGGGTGCGGCAAAAGTCTTTGGACAAGCATAATCGATCTCCAAAACGTGGGGAAGGAGAAATTGAAAAATTTGGTAGTTGTTATAAGTTAGTAGTTTAGTTGTGAGCATAAATAGCATTTTTGATCCTAAAATTTCCTTCACTGGGAGCAACCCAGGCTTTGAAAATTGTAGATGCGAC
>KN726270.1:29778-45354 GCA_000816745.1 Ancylostoma duodenale
TTCCTACTATTAGGTTGAGGAATTATAAATGTCCGCTGCATTCGTTTTCCTTTGTTCCCCTTTTTTCCCTGGTGTCACTGTTTTTGGCAGAGCATTTGTGTTCATGTGGAAGAGCACTTCATGGCGCTCCAGTACATCTGTGATTTGTTTGGCATTCTTCGAATTCTTATCTTTAAAAAATTATTTTTATTTGCTAGTGCACCTACTCAAGGCGGACATAGTAGGTCCGCGAGCCATCATCAGCCAAATCCTTCTCTGCCGTTTAAAGAATAGCCGCTTCTTCGAAACCGCTATAGTGTCACATGTTAGAAGGGCATGTACTGAACATGCGGACAAAGAACCACACCTGTTCAGCGGCGGAGAGTAGCCTATTCCGGCACCTGAACCCGACGGTCGCGAATGGAAGGTGACATTATGTTTGCGGAAAAGTATGAAAGGAACGTTCCGTTAAAGGATGATGAATCCTGGTCATGAGCTCACTGCAGATCCCTCTGCACAATATAAGGACCGGCTGGACCGGACCTTTATCGTCGTGGTACCAAAACGGCAGCTGCAAAATTTATCCACGACATAGTCAAAAGGTGACATCGCGAAATCGATCGAGAAGAGAACCAAAAAAATGAGGATGAGAAGCCCTCCCTCTTCCGCCTCCTAGTACAGGATTGCCGCTATCAGGTTAATACTTGTTCCAGCCGATGCATCGTTCAATAGCGGAGAAAAACTTTGGGAACTGCAGTGGAGCCAAAGTGCAGGTTGGTCGCTGCGGCGTCTCAAAGCGCTGCGATTTTTTCACAGAGGGAACCTGTTCATTTTATGGAGCAAGTAGAAGAGTCAACCAACAATTTAAGAAATACCTCTCGGATGGAGCTCTTGTTTTGTTATCGTGGCAATGTTTTTAATTCGAAGGACAAACGGACATTTATAATTCCTCAACCTAATAGTAGTGGTATAGAAGTGGTTGCAAGTGACCACCTCGACCAAGTATCTTTCCCTTGTAGGGCTACATTCGATGCAGTTCGCAGCAGAGGTTTCGTCGTGCAGGTTTTTATGCTAAAGCACACACGTTGCCAATTTTCCGTGTTTTTGGTGTTGTTCTCCTTCCCTACTTTCTATCTGTGCAGCTGGACCCATCAGCTTGAACGTTTGTCCACCCAACAACCATCGTTGTACCCTCATCGCCTGGCACGACTTTGACCCTCATGCCGGCACTAACTCCTTTATTTTGTGATAGCGATGCTACCAACATGTGGTAGAAAGTTTATGACTTGGGCAATCAAAGGCCACGAAATCGAGGCTTTACTAGAGGCCTTACCAATAGTAGCCGTTCGAGAGTACGGAAGGATGTCATTGACAGTAGAACCGATATATTCAGGCTATGCAAACAGAAGAAGATAGTTCTTCTCGTGAATTACGCTCTTTCGTGAAGAACCTGATTGCATTGAGAAAGTGCGTCGAATGATTCCTGAACCATTCCGTCGCGTCCTACGAATGTCGGGTTAAAAGCAGCACTCACGAAAATTCTCACTTCTAAAATGAGTTGCTTACCATGTAGCGGGCCGCTGGACAATCGCAACAGTAAGTTGAACACCGCCTAACTGCGATGGTACTGCTGTGGACACATCTGCCGTTCTGGACATTAAGGTTTCGTCGCGCCAGCTAACGTCGTTGACAGGGTGTGCGCACGTGGTTCTGAGAGGGAGGCTACTTTATGTACCATTTCCAGGGTTTCGTGGCGGGACCCATCACGGAACACTCGTCTGCGCTGTGAACACACATGAAACACCGCTATTATTTTCCGCATTTTTCACGTGTTTCACGCTACTTCATCGTTGTCATTGAGTTCATCGTCCCTAAACACCACGATATACCGCGAAATCTTCGATCCAAAAATTTGCTGCCTTTAAAGGAAAATCATGGAGTCATCAATGGAAGAAAACGAGAAAATATTCGAGGATGAACAAGAAGGAAACAAGCTTCATTCGAAGAAGGGAGAGGCGAAATGGTTCAGGACTGATGCACTGAAAATTTCCCTTTTCGTGCTTCTAACAGTGTCTTCCCAAGATCTTGGTGAAATTTCGATCCTTCCACTCAGGACGCATAACATCTTATTCTCATGATTTCGACATACACTGTGCTTCGTACCAAAATCTTGCTGTCGGGATGTCTTTCGCAGAATCTTCCTACGTGATGCGCGCACCATCCAACGATTAATCCAACAGATATTGTACTCTTGCTTAATAGGTCTCAAGCGTTCTTTAACACTAAAAATGAATACCATCTACATTACTCCATCAACTCAATAATTTGGGAAGTATGACAGGATATACTTTTTTGATCCTTGTTTCTTCTTCGTTGTCGTTTTGGAAGCGTGCATATTGAGAGTAGCCCCTCGGAGGGAATAACAACGTTACATGCATCGAGACTAATTTCGGCAGTCGTGTTTAGTTGGCTAGAAAGAACACTAATAAGTTATGAAAGAGAGCTCGCCTGCATCTCCTCTGACGTAATTTCAAGAATGCCGAGGAAGGGGGTTAGTTAGTAATTCATGGGAAGAGGTTGTATACTGCGGATTAGAGGTTTTTCAATAACTGTAACTCACTATAAACATTCTGTTGAATATTACAAACAGTGAATCATAGGATTCCGTTGTTTACATTTGTAATTTGGCAAAGGAGAATTGGGGTCCACGCCTAATGGGAACCCGCTCGGACAGGATATCAGAAATGAGTGCGAAAATATACAGTTTCAACATTAAATGTCTAAAACATAATTCTGAAACCTATCACAATTTTGTAAAGTTTTCCTGGAAAATTTGGTCACCTCGTCTCGAAAGCGAACAGAGATTGTGACACATTGCTTAGTCCACTCTTGTACACTACCGTACAATGCAAAGTTCTTCTATTCCAGATTGTCATTAGCTTCCTACTCCCCAGTATTGGTTTCCTTGGAATCGTTGGCAATGGTCTTTCCGCATTCACATACTCGAGGAAGGAAATGGTTTCGAGCTTGAACGTGTAAGATGGTTTCACATTACTGAGCGGTGAATGTTGTGCGAATTCTGTTTTCTTGAATAGGTATCTGTGCGCCTTGGCTTGCTCTGACATTGTTATTATACTCACCGCGTTTTTTCTGTTCTTTATGGAAAGCATGAGGAAGCGATCGGAAGCAATCACATATTACTTTGCTGTGCTCTCTCCTGTCATGTTCCCCCTGGGTGAGTGCGATGATTTTCCAATTTTTCACTGCATTTCTACACAAGATGCACATTGAATAGTCTTCACATTTATTCACTAATAGCGAAAAGTTGTACACAATTCGTTAGTCCTTTGACAAATGTGCGTTTTTATGCGTGCCTGGTGTATGAGACCAGTGTGGCACCAAAAGTGCTAAGACCGCACGATCCGTGGTTCGTACACGGATACGAAATCGACACTGGTGGGAAAATGGATGTTTACGGAATGCGCTCTCCAGGATGGTTAGGCACGTGTATGAACTCCATGCCCTCAGAACCCTCACTTCCTTATATTCCGTGATAGGTAGCTTTATTGCAAACAACAGAGCCGTGTTATGCCTGCTGGTGCGCACTACGCTGTTAGCTTTTTATTGCACTTTCTCACAAGGCGGTTTCTATTTAAGTCCATCGTCTCGTTCATCATCGAAAATAATTTCTGGTTACTCCTGGTCACCTTCCATTTTCATACAATAACAATAATCTGGACAGTATCATCACTTCTGGGTGCTCGGGTGTAGGGTTTGAATTTCTTAAGACCGATCCATCAAACTTCAATCACACTGGAGTTAGATAGAATTGACTTGGTAACAACGAGGATGTATGGCCTTGAGTTTTACGTCAGAAGCTCTGTAGGATTACTCAGCAGTTGTTTCATTCTGAAAAATATTCATGATGTTCAACAAGATCACTCGAAGTTGCCGTTCTCTTTTAATCAGTGGCGGGTCCGCAGGAGATGTATCAGGGGTGGTAGTGATTTGATCAAAGTTGGCAGTTAATAGACAACTTCAGGCAACAGCCAAGTGCGGCTTACGATTGCCGGCGGGGAAGAAGGAAAGAAATTCTTATGTAATCGCCACATGTCAAGTCGAATTTCAAATACAAAACACTGGTTGCGGGGGGAATCGGTCACCTGAGCAAAGTCCTATGGATGGGCAGCATAACCTCTACATCACAGTACGCCTGTTTTGACAGTGAAGGCTGTCAGCCGTAAACTGCAGCTCGTGAGTAAAACGATGCAAAATATCTGCACACCGTGAAAATTGAACCCCCTAGCATGAAAGCAGAACTTCGCACACATTCCACTGGACCATGGTAGGTGCGGATTCTACGCCCGCAAGGATATGACACCTACAACATGAGGTTAATGTTTCATTCCTCTACAGCAATACCGTTACATGCAGCCTAGCTCCTGTGCACAACACAACCGAAAAACCATTTGCAAAACCCTTGCCTTGGAGAAATCTTGATCCTCTTGCCCGACTTCTCTGCGATCATGCCTCTCAGCCACTACGCTACCCACCACTTCTGGTGGGCCAGCACACAAAGGATTTTCCACTTATCAGTAGTGAAGAATCCTTTGAATTCATGGTTAATTTCGGCCAAATTACTACCGCCCCAGATGTTAACATAAGTCCTCACGGTTTTTCAGTCGTGAGTTTTCTTTCCATTTCCGTTCTCCCATGAAGTGTTCTATACCATCCGTTTTTCTTCCTTCATAATTGTTTCACCAGATTTCCCAGCATTATTTTGTCATGAGGTTCCCCAACACTATTGGTTTATCGCAAAATTCTGTTGATTCTACTTTTTCTTCTAAATATTAAATTGGTGCATAATTAATGGGGCTTTTTTGCGACTTCTTTTATCGATGAAAATTGAAGCTTTTCAAATGATTTTTTCATGAAAACAATCCTCTTTTTACCCTTATCAAAGGTGAAATCGAAAGCAGCATCTACATCTGCCATAAAATATGACGCTGCCAACTAATTTGTCCAAGTAAAAATGCAAAATGGGAATGAATGATCATAATCCGAACCGTTCGGGGTATGACACAGTGAAAATGAAATGGTGGCATAACTCAAACCGTTCGGATTCTGCCATTCATTCTCTACTTTGCATTTTTGCTAGGACAAATTAGTTGACAGCGTCATATATGCTCCATCACTCCGGGAAAACTTGGAATACACACAGTCATTGCGCGATGTCAGCGAGCCTTTCAAAGATGGACCAATCAGCTAGGCTAAGTTGAAAGATTGTTCATACTCATAAGTTACTAGCTTCATTGATGGAGAAAGAAGAGGTTGGCCATCACATTCAAAGCACTAAAAATTTTGGGCAGCCGTGGAAGAGAACGAGAGCTTGACACGGGAATGCGGTCCGAACTCTTCAATATGGGCCATTCGACCACAGTTCTTCCTCTCAAAGGCTTAGAAAGGCGTGGAGCTTGGTCAAAAGGGTCCACTCGAACTTTCAGACAGGAGCATTGTTTGAATTTCCACCGATTTCCTGTAGCAGAATGAGCAGGCTCCATTTCTAAGGAATCTCGTCAATCGAACCCCTTCCCCTCCACGGCCGCCAAAAGCTCCTGGTCGTCCACATTTGATCGTAGGTCTCTTCCTTCTTCATCTGTAGGATTGCACCTTCCTAGTTGAAGTATTCAAATACCTTTCGACTTGGCTTCGCTGTTTTTTCTTCAGCCAAAATTTCGTTGAGATCGCGGAATGACTGTGCTGCATTCCAATCTTTCCGGAAGTGGTAGAGCATGAGATGGTGAATGTCGATATGATTTTCGACAGCACCGTTACTAAATGGAAGAAGAGGATTATTTGCATGAAAAAACCGTTGAGGAACCATACCTTTTAAAGAGAGAAGGAGTCGCGAGAAAAGCCGCATTAATTATGCACCAACCTAATACTATTGATTTACTCAATTTTTACTTTCGGGAAGAAAAATATCCAGTCGAGAAAAACATCATTTCCTCCATCTATTCGATGAGGGCCAAAAACCATCCGATGCTGTTTGGATGCGTGAGCCCGGTAAGGTATAAATGCGGAAGAACAGTATCATTAGAACATCTGGAGAGTCAGTTGACGATATTGGTAGAGTAGGATCTAGCGTTGTTACGCAGTAGCATGACTTAACCTTTGCTATAGGATTATATCAGGATTTCGGTCGATTTACCCCATTTCAATGGTATATTTTGAAAAATATGATGTCTGTCTCGATCATACAATTCCAACTTCCGATGCCTTAGAAATCTGATTGGTCGAACAGGTTGGTGTCGCCAAAACCAAATATGTCTCCTTTGAACTTGGAAGGTCACTGATGAGTGGTTGTTTTGAGCGCTATGCCTTTTTCATACTTAGTACAAGTCTCTTGAGCAGTTTTGATGGTTCTTGAAGCCATAAATGAATGCCAGAGGAGGTAGGTGTCGGTAATGCTGTTTTCCATAGACTCGACTCTGCATTTCATTGGCTTACAACTTAAGAAAACTGTTAGCTTGGAGAAAATTGATTACAGCATTTCTGGTGTGCATGAACAGCGCTTTGAAATCATATGTGGAATACAGCTATGTAAAGGATGAAAATGGGTGGAGAAATTTGTAACTGAAAAAAAAGGCTTATGTTAACGCCCATTACTTCGGTTGCTTCAAAGGACAGGTTTTTTAAATGACTTACAACTCTCACAGCAGGACTCTTTAGGCTTTGAAAATGTCATAAAAATGAGTGCAAAGTTATGCGTAGACTGCTTTTGCGCTTTGCTTGAGACTCTTCATTTGAAATTCCGCTCATAAAAACGCTAAAGAATGTCGCTTATGGAGAAAGAAATTCCGGGACTCGGGATTTCTTTCAGCTCGGGATTTTTTCTCGCGAATTCTCGCTCGGAATTTTTTCTTCAATTCTCTGGCTGGAAGATGTTGAAGGTTCAACAATACTAAATCTGGATTAAATCTGGACTGAGGTGTTGTAGCTTTGGCTGTAGAAAATAATTTAGTCCATGCAAAAACGAGCAATTTACAACGCTAACATACGTATTTTTCACACAGTAGCGCCGGTATTTCTACGAAAGTTCTCGCATTGAAAATTTCAGCTTGCCCAAGATACAGGAAGTTACATTGCTTTTCTAGGTCTCACCGCACAAACGCTAAGTGTGTTCATTACCGTTGCGTCTGCTTTCGACTGCTTAATTCTAGTAGCAGCAAGTGAGAAAGTTCGCAATATGTTCTGTTCCGTCTGGACGTCACTGCTGGTGAGTGCCCATTAGTTGCTCGTCCACGCGGACTACATTTTAATAATTTCAATAAATTTTATAAATTTTAAGGGCTGAAAATTGCAGTGAGTAGAACAAATAAGTATAGTGCTGCAAATCGAATTCATCAGCAATTTTATTCTTTCATTATGCTGAACAGAAGTTCTTTATCATCCGAGACTGTAGGTTTCTGGCAGACATTGCCTCTCCATTTCGAATATAGACCGAGACAAGTGGGGATATCTAGGTAGAAGGAAGAAGACTATAAAAACACCGAGATTTTTTGCAAAACAATCACTGACGGCCAATATGACCCAGCGGTTCACACCATCTGAATGACATATCCTCTATGTCGTACTGCCTCAGTTCCTATCTAGCCTATCGTCCAGCCACGTTAGACGTGGACACGCTACTCAGCTATGTTGAAGCAGGTCCGCATCAAATCACCTGCGAATCGCCAGCGAGTTTCCATGTGTCCTAGAGCCGTATGCATACCCCGTCCCAACAGTTCCCAAGTTGAGAGTTGGAGCCTCCTAGCCTAACTCCCTCTATGCATACCATGTTGAGAGCTGGGAGTGGGGAGCTTCTAACATTTCTCAACATTGTGCTCCCTCAGTTCTTAGAATGGGAGAAGTTGGGACCACAAAATTGATAAGTGGTCGATTGGATTGTTGCATATGTTCACACATTGTTGATTTATTTATATATTTGAGATCGTTAGCAGAGCACTAGGGACTCCATATTAATGCATTAAGTGCGCTGATCCGCTAGCAATCGAAATCCACCAGTGCCTTGCCTGCTAAGAATTTCCATTTTCTCCCAATTGGAATTAGATTTCCCCTGATCATTTTTCTAATCTGACACTTATTTTTTTCGTTTTTGGCTGTTTTTGATGCTGATTATATAATATGTGTTTTGGGCGCGCTAGGTGTAGTTCGATAGAAGTAGAGAAATACTTCCAGTGTTATACCGTAGCTGTGAAAAAATGAAATTGCGGTGCAGCGCGAATGTCAAATCTGCAATGAACTCCCAAACACACTAAATTGCTACTTATCGAGTTAACTACACCAAAGATAACTGTACGATACCGATTGGGGTTTAGAAGGGTTTGACCAGAAGCGATCCTGATTCGAAACCATAGAATGAAAGTATCACAATGCTGCAGCAAAGCAAATGCGAAAATTAGGCGCTTGCAGACTTTTGCAGTGACGACAGTCGCCCATGATGGCGGCACCACCGCGGCAAGGACCCGGCGACAACACCTTGCTTACTTTTTTGTCGCAACGGCGCCAGCGACGTCGCCCAGCGGTGCGCGGCAATGTATGGCAGTGGGGGGTAGTTTGTCGCCGGGCGACAACTTTTGCGACGCAGTCGCTCTTGCCGCTGCGCCGCTGCCAAAAGTCTGCAAGCCCCTTGGGAAGCGGAGTCCAACTTGTAGCATAAATGGATTTTAAAGCAAGTCCTAACGGAAATATTCGTGTTGGAAGTTTTGCCGTACACCTTAGGGGACATAGAACTCACGTTTGACGAAGAATTAGCGCGAAATGCGCGAAAAATTCACGAAAACGCAGCGCTGTCTTCCAAGCGCTTGATTGCGTCCCGTTCCCGTTTGTGGATCCTGGCACACGGATGACAGGCGCGCTTGTGCACAAGTGACCCAACCTGACAGTTTGCGTGACCGGACATCGGAACGTCCACATTGACATCAACGTGCACGACAATACATATTTTCGCAGATAGGTGGCAATTTTCGGTGTTCTACTTACGATTATGATCCTCTAGCAACCGACTACCCGAGAAAAGAAAGAGGGGGAGATTTTCCGAGTGCTGCCTTTGAACTGTTGACGCTAATTTCGAAATACATCTATTGATGCAGTGTCTTTTTTTCCACGATGAAATTTGAAAAAAAAAGTATACACCAAATGATTTCCATCTTCTAATCGACAATATTGTCCTCCGTGCATTGTCTGGGTGTGTGAGATTGGTTACGTCTTGTCTAATAAGGCTATAACCACCAAGCAATAGATGCAAACACAAATCCTAATGAGTTTGTAGAAATGAAAGATCTTTGATAATAAAAGTTCGTTATCGAAGCTGCAGCCACTATTTTGATTTTTCAAAAAAGTCAACAAGAACAGACACTAGAGCATTCCAATTGTATTAGTAATGAAATGAGAGGTGAGTATCCCTTATTGGAAGTTGCAACACCATCATTATCTGAAAAAGTTTGTGCAGTTTTACGTCGGGAGTCTCCCAAAAGTTCTCCTACCTTCTCCCATTTGGGGGAAGATAGGAGAGCGCTCAAGTCAGGTCAATAGTCAGTATAATAAGTCAGTCGACGAGGTTCAAAAACTTTGTCGATGGGTACCCCATGCATTGACAAGTCGCGACATGGATCGCATGGTCGAATGACCGACATGACGCTTCCCCTCCTCACCGTCAAATGCATACATGACTAGCTCGACAATTTAATCACTAAGAATGAATAGTGGATACTCTATTCTAACGTCCCCCACCCTCTTCAGGCATTCACGCATACTACAAAAGGCGATTGCTTGATGTTGACGGGACGTATTTCAAATGATTCGCTGCTGTCGTTTCGAAATTGTGAGATAACGCCCCAAATGAACGAGATCTTATGAATCAACCTAGTAATATTTCCCAATGTTTTCATTGACATTTCCCATTTTCGCTTTTTTCATGTATGTTAGTAGCTTGTTGGGAGTGCAAGAAATCTGGAAAATTTTCAGTATTGGTAAGCAGGACTCGAAGAAAAGTATCGAAGTTTTTGGATCACACTGTAAGCTCCTGACTAACTATTTAACTGTTTTAATTTCCTCCAAATGCTCTGAAGTGTGTCCGTTTAACGAAGAATGAGAAACAAGGTCCTCTTACTAGTCTTCAGTTCAGCTAAGACTTCGACGATGCTCACGAATTCAGTGAAAAAGTACATTTTCCTGGCCATTCCGATACCAGACTTTTTTGCAGAAGTGGTTCAACAGAAATCTTATATGGGCTGGTAGTAAACCTGCTAAAACTGTCAGTTAACGATGAGCGGTAGTTTAGGCTAACTCTCAGCGAACGAGGAACTACGGCATTATGGAATAAGCTTTGTTGACGGAAATATGCACATCTAATTATGATGGTTGAATGCTATTATAAAACCGGGTTCATACTTGCAGCTGAACTCACAGATCAAAATCGAACTGTGGGCTCACCGTTATGCTGAACTTCCTGCCTACACGAAACGAGGAGAGCACGAAAAGCGAAAGAGTGTGCGCGCGATTCAAATAACACGATCGTCTGTTAGCTCGTAGCTTATTCGTGGTCGGAAACCGGAGCTGATAGTTAGTCGCGACCTTCGGTTCATCGTTTCATCGTCGTTTCAAGACGTTTACTACCACCCTTGATGAAGTAAAAGATTATTTCAAAAGCTTTTATTTTCGAACTCATTACGGTGTGCTAAATTTCAGATTCTTTGCATCATTGTTTGCGTCGCGTTCTTGTACAATTCTCCTCATATGTTTGAAATATATGTGGTGGATTGCTGGAGCATGCCTTATGGCGCAGTTTCCAAAGATGTTTGCCCTACTGCTCTGAGGTCGAATCCGGTATGACGTTTCCATAAGACTTCATTTACTCATACTTTGTGCTTGTTTTTTTTTCAGAATATTTAAGCAGCTTTATCTCAAATAATTCGTTAGAATCACAGAATCGCTTTAAGCAGATTATCTAAACTTTGCCTTCGCTTATCTTTGTATGGGGACGTTTTCAAGATGAACAATTCACTAACGGGCCACTTCATAAATACATAAACAAAAGTTGTTCGATACTACAAAAAAGTACTAAAATCTCATCTCCATAGTTATCACCTTCGGCTGCATACGCAGAAATCCACAGATCTCCCTCATTAGAGGGATCCCAGCCGATTTGCTGCGAGACTATGTGGCGCGACCATGACAAGGTTGATCGCAGAACAGTAGCAGTCACGCGCTTACACTGCTACGCGGGTGGATTTAGGGGGATGGAGTCCTCAGTTCTGCGGTGCTAGAGCCGATTCATACGGCTGGCATATGAGTGTGAACATGCACTCACACCCGTGAGTTTGTACAAATGCTTATTGTTTGGCTGCTTCCTGCACACTGGTTTCCGCCAAATGCCCGCATTCTAACTACTGGGAAGCACATGAGAGGCGACCTGGGGCCTCGTCTAACGAATACGTTTCTTGCCCACTGTGGAGAGGACTTCACCTTCCCCCTTTGGATTGAATGCCAGCGACAGGCTACAATGATAGCGCGGCTGATGAACGCCTTACGCCAGCGACAGGCTACAGTGACAGGGCGGCTGATGAACACCTCAACAACATCAAATAAATCGTGACGGCAACTGGATTTAAGAAGAAAGCTACGGTGTGCGCTGGAACCCCGACTCTCACTTGTGGAGCCCAGCAAGTGGAGACTGCGATGATAACGACGCCAAGATTCGCACATTCGATTTCGTTAACATCAGCAGATTGTCGAGCTATTCCTGTGAGCTACCAGCAGCATTGCAGCATCGCCCAATTGATCTTTGCGCGGTGCAGGAGACGGGATGGTCCGGTGGCAAGTCGAAAGACATCAGGGGCGGCTTTAAGATTGTCTACAACGGCAGTCCCGACACCAGGAACGGCGTCGGCATAGTAACCTCTGGAAGTTTCTGGAATTGAACAGCAGGAGCGTTTTGATGACAGCTTAAGAGATATCATTATCGTCACTTCGGACCGATGCATTCTCTTTTTCTCGGAACATGCCCAGCAGACTATGATCGGGTCGAGTCAAGAACGTCTTCTGGACGCTCATAGATGAGAAGACTTCTGCAGTACCGTTCAACATAACGGGAATTTTAAATGGCCATTTAGGGGTGACGAGTGACGGCTAAAAATGCCGTGGAAATTTTGACTACGTGGTGCACAGTGACAGTGGCAAGGGCATTCTTAATTACGCCGAGTCTCACAATCTCGTCATTGCTAACACGAAGTTTCACAAACGCCCATCCCACCTTCAATCTTTCTACAGTGACAACACCAAGACCCAGATCGATTTCGTCCCTGTAAGGTGTCGCGATCAGAATCTCGTTACCGATGCAAAAGTTGCGTCATGCGAGAAGGCCGTCACTCAACACTGGCCGCTGAAATGTGCTGTGAAGATCACACCGCTAGAGCAGAAGCGTGACGATGCGGACCGATGCTATCTGAGTGGGGAGACTGGAAGAGGAAGAAGAAATCGTCACCTCCCTGTCCGGATGCCACACAACAACACTACCGTAGGCGAGACATGGCAAAAAGTAGGCGAAGCAATCGACAAATCAGCACATTCCGAATTCGACACTATTATGCTGCGTAGAAGGACAATCAACGAGAAGACATGTCAATGGGCGGATGTAGTAAAGGCGAAGGTTTGCAAGACTTTTTCGACAACAAGACGGCTGACAACTGGCTATCAAAGAAGGCCACGAAGAAGGCTGTACTCGCAACGAATACAGCTCACTACGATGATGTGAGTAAGAGCTAGATTCAGGGGACGGTGACCGCTTCATCGCAAAGACTCGTCAACGCCAGTCTGAAGATATTTGAAAGTTCCATATGATCAAACCTATCCTCGATCTAGTGCCGCCTATCACTATCGAAGAAAATTTGGAAGCATTGAAGCGAATCATGCCAGGCAAAGCAAGCAGGCAACGGTTGGCCAGAGTCCTCACTCAGATCATCGCGAAAAAGAGGGCTGTGGACTGACAGCGAAACACGACTACACGGATCTGGAATAGTAGGCGTAGAACCGCCTACTCTACAAGCTATCGTCCAAATCGCCTCCTCTTTTAGAATGAAAATCTCCAAACGAATCACTCGACTGTACATTAACCAGTGAGGCTTTCTATGCGGCTGCGGAACTACCATTGCTGACCACGCTGCTCGACTTCTGATCAAGAGATATCGCAGAAAACAACAGTTTTTGCATCTCGCCTCCTCAGATCTGGTGGAGGCTTTTGATCGCATCTCACATGAAAGATCTTGTACGTATTGCGATGGCGTGGCTTCCACGAGGATCAGTTGAGTTCAGATCCTCCACGTCGGCCACGAAAGTAAACTGCAGGCAGCCACTGACACTTTGACAAACTTCCCCATGTGCAAGCTCACACCAGTGTTCCCCCTCCCCCAACGTCTTGGACGTCATCACAACAGGTCCCTAGGAGCCCGTACCTTAGACACCTTACCTTAGAAGAGTTGATGATAAGGAGGGCCAACATTTTTCAATTCCGTCGCATACGATTCTGAGTGCTCTGCTACGAGAGAAGAGGCGGAACGTCTGACGAAACTCGCGTCGTAGAGATAGACATGCTGTCGTGGATGGCTGAAAAAATCACACGTCTCCCTCACATCTGTAACCAGGACATACGGCAGCGATGTGGTTGGTATAGCCGACAAGCCTTGCAAAGGTCGTCTCCGATGGTTCCTCTACGTTCTGCGTTTCCACATTGACAAAGTCTGCCGAATCAGCATCGATCTCAACCTACCAAGCAAGCGGCCAAAGGGGCGCCCAAAACAGCGATAGCTGAATCCGATACATGCCGACCTCAGAATAGCAGGAATTCGTACCGATCAGGCGCACGATAGGGCAAAATGGCATCAGAGAATCACCAAAGCGGGCACCGTTATCAAACAAGAGAAGGAAGAACAAGCTACATAGGCAGAAATAAACAAGCATCAAAATGAAGAAGAGGGACGCCCGCATAGATATGTGGAAACAATTGGAGAAATTCATTCAAATTTGAGAGAAAAGAGTTTGCGACTCTCAAGTGCAAACCCGCTCTCCATGTTTGGGTTTTTGCTTGCTTGACGGGTTTAGAATTCACGTCTGTGATGTTTGTGATGCACTGGCATCGTTGTCACTACTGGCGGTTTGACTTGGTGTTGAGGATTTCGACGGCTGTTGCCTATAATCAGCTGTCGAAAACATGAGATTCAACGCTCCAGTAGCTGGCATGTTGATTAGCGAAAAGAGCTCTGCCACGGAAGGCAAAGAAGAACGGACTGAGTTGAGTGTGCAGACCGCAACTGAACATAGTGTCGTGCTTATTTGAGCACTAGCGAGTTTTGAGCTTTAGCAGCTTGCTTCGATAGATAACTCAACTAGAACCAACGCAAGCTCGAAAGGATTTTCCCAAGATGCTTCATTTAAGGCGTTGTAAAGATCGTTTAAGACTTCATTTAAGACGTTTTATCTATTCTGTCTTGCAGACGGTGGTGCTTTCGATTGTGTAGCCATTGTAGAGTTATCGAGATATCCCGAGCCATTTAACGTTTCAGGCATGAGTTTTCAATGAGCGTCAAGGTCTTATTCTCATTCTCCATTTCTTAGACTAGCGCCCCTTCGGGACGCTAGAAAGCGGGGTGGGGCAGCCACTTGGGGCATGTGCAAAAGCTTCGCACTTGCCAAATCTCTAGAAAATTGATAAAGAAGCAGAACCAATCTTTAAATGGGCCCAAACATGAAGTCCTTCTTATGAGTTGAGTATGAGTATGAGAAGTCCGTTCTCCCTTTCTCCATCGGTGGACCCGTGTCCTGGCGTTCCCCACACCACTGGGCTTTCTCCATCGGTGGACCCATATCATGACGTTCCCCACACCACTGGGCCACGGCTGGTCCTTTCTCCATCGGTGGACCCGTATCCTGACGTTTCCCATACCACTGGGCCATGGCTGGCCCTTTCTCCATCGGTGGACCCGTATCCTGACGTTCACTGGGCCTCTGCGGGCCCTTTCTCCATCGGTGGACCCATATCCTGACGTTCACTGGGCCACGGTGGGTCCATTCTCCATCGGTGGACCCGTATCATGGCGTTCCCCACACCATTGGGCTTTCTCCATCGGTGGACCCGTATCCTGACGTTCACTGGGCCATGGTGGGTCCATTCTCCATCGGTGGACCCGTATCCTGGCGTCCTCCACACCATTGGGCCACGTTGGGCCCTTTCTCCATCGATGGACCCGTATCATGGCGTTCCCCACACCACTGGGCTTTCTCCATCGGTGGACCCATATCCTGACGTTCCCCACACCACTGGGCCACGGCTGATCCTTTCTCCATCGGCGGACCTGTATCCTGACGTTCACTGGGCCACGGTGGGCCCTTTCTCCATCGGTGGACCCGTATCCTGACGTTCACTGGGCCACGGCGGGCCCTTTCTCCATCGGTGGACCCGTATCCTGACGTTCACTGGGCCACGGTGGGCCCATTCTCCATCGGTGGACCCGTATCCTGATTTTCACTGGGCCACGGGGG
>KN726270.1:45712-61258 GCA_000816745.1 Ancylostoma duodenale
CTTTCTCCATCGGTGGACCCGTATCCTGACGTTCACTGGGCCATGGTTGGTCCTTTCTCCATCGGTGGACCCGTATCCTGGCGTCCCCCACACCACTGGGCCTCTGCGGGCCCTTTCTCCATCTGTGGACCCGTATCCTGACGTTCACTGGGCCACGGTGGGTCCATTCTCCATCGGTGCACCAGTACCCTGACGTTCCCCACATCACTGGGCCACGGCGGGCTCTTTCTCCGTCGGTGGACCCGTATCCTGACGTGTTCGTCATTGTTGGGTCACGGCGGGTCCTTCCTTCATTGGTAGACCAGCATTCTGGTGTTTTCCTCACTATTAGGCCATACCGGTCCCTTACTCCATCGGTGGACCCACATCCTAGCGTTCTCCACGTTATTGAGGCAGAGTGAACCGATCCTATAATGGCGGACCTGTACGCTGGTGTTCCCCATACTATTGGGCCACAATGGGCTCTTCACCCAGGTCAATGGTCAACCCTTATTCTGGTGTTTTTCCTCACAATTAGGCAAAACCGGACCTGGCCTCCATCGGCGAAGCAGTATCGTAGCGTTTTCACCACTTTTGAGCCCTGCACACCTGTTTTCTATCGGAGATCCCGTGCCCTTTGTAAATCTCAAGAGTAATGGTAAAGGCTTGGGAGTTATTCAGGAATGTGGGCTAAGTAGTTGTTGATTTTGATCAACTATTTGTTGACTGGTTACACTATGTCATGCCTTGATATACTGGGGCCTTTACTCTGTTCGAAACGCGCACATGTCCTTACTGCACCATCGCTGCGAAAAGTGGGCAGGGGATGCGACAGTAGCATCCAACAGATAAG
Source organism: Ancylostoma duodenale (assembly GCA_000816745.1). Taxonomy (NCBI): domain Eukaryota; kingdom Metazoa; phylum Nematoda; class Chromadorea; order Rhabditida; family Ancylostomatidae; genus Ancylostoma; species Ancylostoma duodenale. The sequence continues at coordinate 46,545 of KN726270.1, forward strand.
GCGACCGCGTAGGTCCAGCCTCCACCTAGCTTACAAGATGTTGCAGTGCTCATAGAACCCGCCCATCTCTTCATTGGAGGTGTTTATAGTGTCGCAACAGTGGAAGGGGGGCTTTCCTGCTGCGTACATTGTGCAGCCTGAAAGCTTGCAAACGTCCCTCACTCCTATGCTGCGAGACCGCCAGCGAAGATGATGAAATCAGTACCCCGTGCATTCGGGGAGCTAGCAGTGACGTAATAGCGGGTCCCGAAACGAACGTGTCTGCGTCCATAGAAATCGGCCATTTCGCCCCACAGTCTGCGCCTGAGGATTGCGGTGTCTATAAGTGTCGCCCCGTATCTCTAGCCGCTCTACCCCCCTTACGGCGCTTTGTTTAATAGATTTCTGTGTTTCTAGAAAAGTATGTTATCATACTTCTTGTCGTTGCGAAACAAAACGAAACAAACGAGAAGAACTGAATGGAAATTTGGCAGCTTCGAATTATTCTTTGGCAAAAATCACGTGTAATATCGTATAGAGCATTTAGTTTTCTTTGAAAATGCTGAAAGTGGAGACTGTGCAATTTATCAAACAGATTCACACAGAGGAACGTTTCTAGGATTATTTAACTATTTATTATGCCTATTTGTATACTATTGTTATGGCTGCGGGACCTGTGTCTCTCTTGGTGGTCATCAACTCTGCTATCGTTGTTTCAATGAAACGAAACAAGAGAGAAGAACAGAACGAATCTGATATCCTGACACTTGTGCTGGTTGTCTGTTTGTTCATCTCGTGCAATGTGCTGGTAAGTGACTACACATCTTGCTTTTTTCCCTCCGTTTGTAAATTCTATCTTATCATTTCAGCCTCTCACGGTGAATTTCCTGGAGTTAGTATTTATGATCGTGAACGCATACTTGATCGATCTTTCAAATCTGATGGTGGTCGTAAATTCTTCGTGCAATTTTTTAATTTACTACGCCTTTGGATCGAATTTCCGTCGTACTCTTCGCCATTATCTCATTAATTTGATGGGTAGAAGACGTGATGAGAAGTTCCGTAGTCTCCCAGTTCATTTACTGCCCCCATCCCCTGAAATGCTCATTTGAAGTGTCACTTTATGAAAATATAACAGATATTGAATATGGAATTGACAGCAGTTGAGCATTAATTGCTTAGCATGCATGAATCCTAGCCCGGCATTTTTTGGTAATATATTCAAAAGTTTAGATGGGAATGTGAAATTATCCAAATACACAGGAGACTAGCGGAGTTGGTCTTACGGATTGCGTTCGATTCTGCTAATTCCTTTCATTTTTTGCTCACTAAGTTCACTTTGTTATAACATGCCGGATAATCATAGCTACTGCAGACTTTAGAAACTACGACGATTAGAATCATTCCCCTTTGGTATCAACGGTTTTGCTGCTATTTGTCCTCGCTCTGGTGCTGACGTTTACCGCTAACGGTTCACAACTTAATACTTCTCATTCCTTCTCATTCTCCGCCATGGTAACAACATCATCAATTGTTCGTAAATGTTTCAAGATTATGTATGTGTTTTATAGCTGTGAGTGGGGTATGAAGTGCGATCTTCTTCACAACCATGACTTAAGACTTTACGACTTGAATTCATTTCTTTTTGTGTTCATTGATCATATACTTTTCCTTGATGTTGATAAAACTGCATAGTACATGTGTGTACTTCATCAATTTGTTGCTCATGCTTCATGTCCAACTTTATACTATCGGGTTAGAGGATTTGGCAAAGCAAGGCTCGATGAAATATCCAAATACTTGCAAGCACTTGATTGGATAGGAACCTTTTATTGCGGCCCATCATAGAAAAGGCCGTAACGCCCTCTCGGTTTCCCCGCTCAGAAATGGGCGGGGCATTCATCTTCAGTGTTGTTACCGTTCGCACTGAAGCGCGGACAGAAAGTGGTGAATAAAACGATTGTTAACAGAATTGTGTCCGAGCCCAGCACAAATCCCTGGTGCATCGGCCAAACTTACCCGCCAGCGTGGCAATGCCAAATCAGCCTGTCCTCCCGCAACCGGCAAAGGACCGCTGATACAAAAATGTGTAAAATAACTCTACTCCTGCAAGCTCTTGGAGACGAGCAATTCCTCCCTAAGAACAACACTCGACTTTTACAAGTCTGCTACTTCGGCTAACCAATTTCCAGAACACGATGAAAAGGAAATCAAGAACTACTGTTATTCGCGGCACTGTGAATTGCAGATTGCCGAACGAAACATCGAACGCAAGCGCTCTTCGCTAAAGGAACCGTACGACTACGTCCTCAGAAGCAACGCAGAAGCAACAAAAGCAGAGAAAAAAGATATGATTGAAGAACTCAACGAGTTTCAAGCCCACGTAGATTTCCGTTCGCTTCTACAAGAAAATGACAGCGTAACAATGATGATCAATGCTAGGTTGACGGAATTGGAAACCCAAATGGCAATTCTGAACCTAGGAAAGCCAAAAGAAACGGACAAAAATGTGCCGCATTCAAGTATAAAGGGACACTACAGTCAACATATGGACGATGATACCAAGGGTGTAATTGACCCGTTACTCGGCGCACATAACGAGCAACCAGACGATCAATACTTTTCTTCCCATGCGTTTGTTTTGACTTTGAGCACGTCACTGTTTTTTTTAAACTACACTGTGGCAACCTTTTTTTGTTTGTTTCTAGAATGTGTTACTAACCTTGTTTTAACCCTGCTTTATGTCCTCACCTAACAACGCAGCTACCAGGGTTGTTTGTTTGTTTTTTTTTATTGTTTTTTTTTATTATCGAGGTTTTGTTCGCTGTTTTTTTTAACCGTTGCCTATGTCATTGGCGCGTCCTTGTGGCGTACATAAATGAATGAGTAAATAAATAAATACAGCTCACAACAGGGCACTCGCGCAAACATCCTTTCTCGAGAAAATGCTATGGATCTTACTCCTGTTCTGAGAATCAAGTATCCGGAAATCAAGCTCCCCACATTTAGCGGCGATGACGACTTATGGGAGGAGTTTTGGGACACGTATTCACTAATTGTCGACAAAAATCCACAACTTGGAGACCTAGAGAAAATACTCTACTTGAAAGATGCTCTCCGAAACCAAGCCCTGGATGCAGTAAAGAGTATTTCAAAGAAAGCTGAGAACTACAAACTCATAGTCGACATTCTCCATAAGAAATTCGGCAATAAAATTAACAACAGGTCGGTAATCGTCCAGAGACTAACAAATGTGCACCCGCCAATAACTCCGCACAAAGGTGCGCGTCGACGCTCGACAAAATAAGCGACCTGGTACACCAGATGGTGGCAACTGGCCACGATATTCGCGCGAAACATGATCCAATGTGGGTTGACACTATACTGTCGAAATTCCGCCACGATGTCATCAAGGGTACACTTCTTGATGCTCTCGAGAAGGCCATCATCAAGAGTCATCTTTGAAAGGCGTTTGAACTCCATAACTCGATCACAACTAAAAGTTAATACGATGCAACAAAGGGGCCCGATACCAGCGCAGTGCCTCTCTTGTCGCCGCACTAACCATAACAGCAGAGACTGCCGTACCGTTGCTAATGCTGCCGATCGCAGAAAAGCATTGAAAGGAATACTTGCGTGCTGGAAATGCTTTTCAACTACCCATTGTTTACTACAAATTACACTCAGCACTTTTGCTCCGAGTATAGGAGTCAAGTTAGAGCAATGCCACACCGCAAAGGCTTCCTAATTTCAGTAAAACCCTACTAAATCACACGTGATCATCATCTCATCCCACTACCTCTATCGATGTGCAATTTTGAATTTTTTTATCACTCATGTTGAACCATCACTTGATCTGGCAATGATACATTATTCCTCACTTAATCTTGCCTTGTACTCTCACGTACGCGCATTTACTACCCCAGCAATTATGTATTAGTTGTTAGTTCAACTGTTTTTAACAGCACAGTGTTGTTATTTTTAGTGAGCGCGGGAGTGTTGCGGCCCATCATAAAAAAGGCCGCAACGCCCTCTCGGTTTCCCCGCTCAGAAATGGGCGGGGCATTCATGTTCAGTGTTGTTACCGTTCGCACTGAAGCGCGGACGGAAAGTGGTGAATGCAACGATTGTTGACAGAATTGTGTCCGAGCCCAGCATACCTTTTCTTTCCTTCATACTGTTAATGAGATGTATCAAAACTTCGTAGCAGTGCTTCAGCACTGTATAGGAATGTTTGTACCTACCTCCACCAAATTTTTCATGCAATCTAGGTTACCGACATGTCTCACTTCTCTCACCGGCAGACGTAATGTCGCATGAGTCACATCTATCAATTTCCCCACCCCTAGAAATCGGGGACGTTTTGAATTACTCCCCTGGAATATCCATTCTGGGGTGGACGCATGTGCGCTTCTTTGATCTGGTACGAACCTCAGGCGTAAACGTAGCGGGATGCTCGCCGGCTCCCTCCCCTTTTAGCTCTACCCCACCATGAGACCTCTACGCTAAAATCAAACATGCCTGCACCACAGTTATTCTTAGAATTCATCGTTTCTACTGTAATGAGATAGTTATGCTTCAATAAGATGATAAGATAGAAACTTTAGTGAAGGTAGGCAAAAAGAATCTACCCTGAGAGACCAAGACAAGTAGGTAAAACAAAACCGACAGTAGAAAGCAAACGAGTAACTTAGTTAAATGACAACGTAAAGAAGAATTAAGAAGAAACAGAAGAAGAGCCGGAGCCAGTACGATTTCGAAGAATTGTATAAGCTTCCTGGGCTAAAAACCAATCAAGAGCGGAACCCTGCCGCTATACTGCTCGAGGAGTATAGCGGTTTCGGTCGCGGCGTCACGGCGATACTGGCCGTCGTGCGTATTGATCGTGGGCGAGGCGTCGCTAGCGACGGTCGCCGCTGTCGCCGCTGTCGTCGACAACAGCGACCGACCGTCGCTGCTGTCGTCGACAACAGCTACCGACCGTCGCTGCTGTCGTCGACAACAGCGACCGACCGTCGCCGCTGTCGTCGACACTGGCGACCGACGGTCGCCGCCGTCGCCGCTGTCGACGACACGCCGTCGTCGATCCCGATCGACGACGGTCGCGGCGACAAAGGTAGGTTTTGCACTTTTAAATTGTTTTCAATGCACTTGCACTGTTGTTTTGTATTTGTGAGTCTATATGCATTTCTTAACTATGTGATGTATTGATTTGTAGCGGTACTGGGTCCGATTTCTGCCCTCATTTCTTTGCTTTCTTTTCTTCACATTTTCGTTGTTTTCGTGTTTTGTATCCCGTGTAGGGCCCATAATCGACAACGAATAGTGTGATGTATTGTTTAATGGTGATAATGAGTCGTGATTTGAGGTTTTTTGTTTTTTCTTGTTTTTTTTTCATTGATCTCTTCATTTCAGATTTAGGTGAAACAAAAAATCGGCAATGGCACAGCGAGTTTAGGTGAAGTATATTTTGAAATTGAATGAATGGATCAGATGTCCTTTTGGAAGGTCGTTAGTCAGCGGGAAGGTGGTTTTGTTATTTATTTTTGGAGCTCGTAGCGAGTTTTGGTTTGACATGTTCGGATTATCTTCAATAAATAAATTCAAGAGTAAACCAATAAAAGTCAAAAGTATTGGTTCAGAAATGAAAGCGAGCTTGGAAAACCAGACATAAAATCATAATCCCACTAGTCCACGGCTTTATTAGGGAACATCTGCTTCATTCATCTATTTTTTACATGTAGGCTGATCCAGCCGACTGCTTGTTTGTCGATTGTGGGCCCTACATGGAATAGAAGACACGCGAACAACAAAAATGTGGACGGAAGAGAGCAAAAAAAAGAGGACAGAAATCGGACCCATTACCACTAAGGAACAACAAATCACATAGTTAAGAAATAAATATGGACTCACAAATACAAAACAACAGTGCAGCTACATTGAAAACGACTTAAAACTGCAAAACCTACCTTTGTCGCCGCGGTCGTCGTCGCTGTCGTCGATCGGGATCGACGACAGCGGCGACCGTCGGTCGCTGTTGTCGACGACAGCGGCGACCGAAACCGCTATACTCCTCGAGGAGTATAGCGGCAGCCAAAACGGCCAAAACGAAGTTGAAACCATCCCTTGAATCAAACTAGATCTGAAAGATCGTCACAGCAGAGTAGCTATGAATAGAACGCTCGAGCTAAAACCAGAAAATTTCTCATACAGGAGGAGTATTCAACGTTTCCAAAAGATCCAGTTTTTTCAACTTTGTTTTGAAAATAGCTACGTTTGAAGAGCTAAATACGTCATCGGTTAGTAACTGCATCCATCTTGCTGCTCTGTAGGAAACAGAAAGGTGGGCTAATAAAAACCTTATCTTACGAGTATTTTTAAAACAAATCGTAAACTTACTTGAACGTCCATAAGAGGGCCTGAAAACCCAATACTTACTCGGTTTCAGTTTGAGCTCATTGTGGAGTAGTTGGAAATACATAGAATATGAGGTCACTGAATACTCGGCGATAACGTAGACTTCTGAGATCTAGAAACTTAAGGCGGTGATTATAGTCGGGCACTTCTTTGGGATACAGAGGGTTAAGTGCTACTCGGTAGAACAAAATTCTTGTGAAAGTTTGTTGAACTTTCTCGAGGTTAGCTTGAAGCTTCTTATATAGTGGGCTTCATACCTGAGAGCAGTATTCCAGGTGTGAAAGGACATATGCTTTACAAAGTTCCACCAGAAGGGAGGCATCACTACAGCGAACGGTCCGAAGAATCCTCTTATATAAATCCTGGTAGTGCAACAAAATTTTGCTCCTCTCGACATGCTCCTCTCGATATCATGGTTCGAATCCGCCAGTTTTAAAAGATCTAGACGGATTTCTCGAATACCAATTTCTTTCAGTTGAATAAACGAATTGTTCGAATAACCCATGATTTGGAGAACCCGAATGAATGAATTGTTCGAATAACCCGTATTTCCAGATTGTCTAATAAATGAATTGTTCGAATTTATCCTGTTTTTAGAAAACCGAGTGAATGAATTATTCGAATACTCGAATATTCGAACGTTTCATCAAATATATTTGATTCGCTCACAAGTATAGTCAACATGTTCAGATGTTCGGTACCCTCAGTTTAGAAGATTTTCAGACGATTTTCCTCAAGTCGTTTTTTACGACACTTTCCTCAGCGTTTGGCCCGCGTTGTTGTTCGGTTGTATGCAAGATAGGCTACTACATGCTCTTTCACTACTTTCTCAAACATTCTGCAAAACAGTGAATTAATGCTGACAGGCCGGTAATTGCGTGGATCAGGGGCAGGTTGCTTTTTTAAGGATGGAGTGACGAAAGAGCTTCCACCGTTTCGGTACTACAGTATGCATGATGGATTGGTTAAAAATGTAAGCAAATGGCCCGCTTATAAGAGTTGCCACTTTCTGGAGGAAAAATAAGGGAGAAAATCTGGGGTGACGGATGTCTTTTTTGGCCATCTAGTTAACCCATTGACGACCGCGTGGCTCACCAGTGAGCCGCGCTTCTTTGGCCGCGTGGGACCGCGCGGCTCACCGGCGCCCTTCTAATTAACTGCTGGACCTCATTTTCGAAATTTTTCGCAGTATTTCCATGGTTACGTCTCTCCTTCCAACGATGCGCTTCCTCGGGAGGAAATGATGCCCTTGGGCTGACGCCTGGCCCGAAGTTTGCATGAAGGCGAGGAGCGTGGTTAATGGCGATTTTTTGGAATTTCCTCGACAGTAGCAGGACTTTAGGCAGCCTACATTTGTGTTTCTCGCCTACGAACCGAAACAGGGTTATATTCCAAATTCAAACAATCAAGAGCATCTTATTTGAATTTGTTAAGGCTCTTAGAAGAAAATCTATCTCTCTCTAGTCAAGAACATTAGAAACATTCGATAATCATAAGCTACGCGGGTATTTGGATATGGATTTTCTAATTCCAGGACACCTCGAATGATTATGGATCTCTGCCTTTCCACCTCTTGATAAGGTACAGAAGGATCCGCGGTAGAACCTGTGATAATACTCTCATCAGCAAGCTTAGGATTCAAACGTGAGACGGAACAATGCAATTTTACTTTTAACTGAGAATTCTCCTCCCTGAGATCAAGCAATTCCTTGACCAGATTGTCGCTCCTTCGATTTGCTGCCTTGACCTCCTCCTTGGTTTCCAGCAGGAGATCCATTACAAGCCTGACGTATTTGGGGACCTTCCCATTCCCCACCAGCACTTGAAGCTAATCCAGCAAGTCAGTCGGGCCATTAGATGTAACACGGGAACTTGATCGTGCTGTCATTCGTTGAGCTCCAATTGCAGAAGCACGAGCAGCAGGGGACACCATATCGATTTGGTCACGATGATCAGCAATGCAACCTCTAGTGAACAAGTTTACCTTCACAAGTGGCAGTTTTGAAATATTCTAGCAAATCTCAGCCTCCTTGCCACTAGAGACTCCACGGGCAGATAGTCGAGGTTTAGGAAGCACTTCTGACTAGAGTAACCCGCTGGATACGTCGAAGACCGAACGTGTAGTACAGCAGTCAAAACCACGACCACTCGCTATGGCAGAAAAGTAGTGAACTTCTCTAAAAATCTAGCCAGTTCGACTTTCGCAGCTTTTATGCCTGCTGATGTAGATTGCTGGGACCAACATGGAGAGTAGTTCCAGGATATGCCGATACATCCCATATGCGGAACAAGGTGGGTCCCTGCCTTTGAGCTTTTCCTACACTGACCTTCACTTTCTACTGTAGCAAGACCTCTGCACTTCTGAAGCTTTTCAAGCATGCTCTCATAATCTTCGTCAATGTCTTCAACGTGCACGCTCCAGTCCGTGTCTTCCAATGCTCCATTGGAAAGTATCTTACAGAATTGTTTAGGTCTTCTGCGTTGACTTGCCTTGGCGAACCTTCGACTTTCTTCTCTGGAGTCAATTTATATTTTCGCTCTTAGAAGTCTGTGATCCGAATGTACGCAGACATTGGATTCCGCAATTACAGACCTCATTATCCTCTTCTTTTCGCAGAGCGAAGTTGATCTCATTCCTAGTTCTGTCATTCGGCGCATGCCATGTCCAACGCCTGTCATGCCTTTTCTGTGTTGTACTCAAGACATAAAGCTTTGCACATTTTGCGGAATCTGCGAGCCTTTGGCGTCTTTCCTTTCTAGCTCCGTATCCAAGTTTTCCTACAAAGGTCTCCTCGTTGTGGGTCCATCCCACTTCAGCAATGAAGTCGCCCAGTACAACTGCATGGATGGATTTCTGTCTCAGATGACATTGGAGTTCCTCATAGAATTCTTCAATTTCATCGTTGCTGGCAGTTGACGTAGGCGCATGCTGCAACGACTTTCATAGTAGATGATTTGTCGATCCTGAGCTTCAAGATTGTAAGTCTGTATGACACAATTTCCATCGAGATTACTCTACTTGTTGTGGATGGTAACACGATGAAACCGACACCACCAACACCATTTCTTGCTGTGCCAAGCACCACTTCGCTACCGTCATTCCATTTCACAGACATCTCCTTATCCCGCCTAGTTTCGCACACTGCTTCAATGTCGATCTTGATGTTGTGCAATTCGTCGAGCAAGAATCTTGGCGCTACTTCAGAGTTCAGAGTCCTTACGTTGTGTGTTCCAAGGTTCACATCAATGGAACGGTGACGTCTAAACTGCGAGATTCTTCGCAATCCCAGCCCTTAGGGCGTCTCGGCCGTCATTAGTGCGAGAGAGTCTACGCAGAACTGGGGGCTATACTTTTGAGGACTTCAACACCACCTGGTGGCTTTCGTTCTGGCTTTACCCGCTCTATTTCACCTGGTCCAAGGAGTCCGTGAAGGGCGCTTTGGTGGATACTCCGTTCAGGAGTGGCGTCATCAGCGCGAGAAGGGCACCACCGCCTGGCTGTCCCCTCAAGCGCCAGCTTCGCGACAAGACGATCCACTGCGCTGGGGAAAACGATACCTTTGGTGAAAATGTTTCATAGTAAGTGAAAATTGCTTCATAGGCAGAGCAGTCATTCTTCGAATAGATAGAGCTAATGTAGCACACGTATTCTATTTACTTACTTATTTCATACGCTCGCAGGGGCACCACAATTTCTCATAATATCTGCATGACAGATACAATAATGTGTTAGGTAGGTATAGGAAATAGAAAAAAGAAACTGATGTTCAAAGCAATAATATAGAAAAGAATTTCAGGCATGCACAATTTTAGTCAACGTGGCCTAAAACGGCGAAGTAAATGAGTGATAGGCTTGGATATACTAGTAATCAAATCTTTCAATTTATACAGTTATACTGAATATGGGAGTTTATTTCGGCCCAAGAGTTTTCAAAGCAAACACCTACACCAGCCAGCAAGACGTCCTCATTCTCATAAGAGTCATAGGAACATGCCGAAAGTTCGACAAACGGGTATACTGGCTGCCCGCGTTCAGTCGGCATGTCAGGTGAAAGCATCTACTATCTTTGAAACAAAATTCGAAGAAACCCATTGAGTCGCATTTAGCCAAGTCTGCCACCGGGCGTAAGGTATGAATCACACAGAGATCATAATAAATTATGTTTCAAGCCTGTAATTCTTCTCTTGATTGTAGAACGAATTAGTAAAAAGGAAGCAGCACCAACAGTAACTAGAAGACATAAGGGAGAGTGAAAAGCAAGCATAAGTGTGTGGGATTCCTACAAAAAATGAAGATGATGTGCGATAAGACATGATTAAAAACTCTAGTTAACGTCCTGTAGACCGATAATTTGAAGTATATCTACTTTCCGCAAAACATTTTTGAAGCGATTAGAGTTTTCCAATGATAGAAATGTAGCTGGCAGCTTTTGCATCCACGTACAGGTTTTAAAAGCGAAGTTGTTAGCTTGTCTTGTACGACCGTAATTCCCCATTTTGGGGGTTGTAAATGAAAAACCACCGCGGCGACCAAAGGATGGTCGGAATATCCAGAAACAAGAGGGTTCTGGTCGAACTTCTCCCTTAATAATGTTGAAGGCTAAAATCAAGTCGGCTTCTACTCCTCTGTGATACAAACTTTTAAGATTTAGTTTTTGTAGGCGCTTTTTATACGTAGGTAAGGTTTGAGGATAACATGGATCAGGAGAAGTTCGATAGTATAGAATTCTGGTGAATGTTTTCTGAAAACTTTCAATTTTTGCTATTTCTCTGATCAAAGAAGGACTGCAAACTGGGCTACAGTACTCAACAATCGGTAACACAAAAGTTTCGTAAAGTCTTATCCAAAGCGAAACGTCATTACTAACAATGTTCCTGAATAAACAGTGGACCATTTATATTCCTTTCCGAGTAGTTGAATAGATGTGCACATGCCGCCTTAAGCTCTTCATTATAAATATGCTCCCAGAGACAACAAATGACTTTTACTGAAATTTATTTTCCAGTTCCATTTTTAGCCCAATCTAGCATAATTTCTACTGCTTTATTCATAGCCGCTTCATGTGCGTGTATTTCGCGCGACATGAGCTTTCGGAATTGCGTTTCACTCGCGCTTGCATTTCGTTCTGCATTTGCTCGCCTCAATCAAAATTATTTTTCGAATTTCGCGCGCATTGCATTCCGTATTGCATTTTCCTTTGCATTTTCCGCAATGCTTAAGTTTTGGATTATCTTTGGAATTCTTGTTCAAATTTCGAGCGCATTTCATTCCGTTTTGCACTTTCTTTTACATTTTTTTAACGCAATACTTATATTTTGGGTAATCTTTCGAATTCTTGTTCAAATTCCGCGCGCATTGCATTTCGCATTGCTTTTTGTTTTGCATTTCTTTCTTCATATTGCGTATGTTTTGGGTTATCTATCTGGATTCGTGATGCTACCGGTCGTGTCTTTTCAGGATTATAGAATAACAGTTATAGCATGTTTGATTTAGCTTGAGGCCATGTGTAATGGACATATGAGGAGTACCCTGATACTCCTCTCACTTCAGCATACTAGACTAGCGACGTCAGTCTCCATCTGGCCACGCAACGTCGTCCGCTTATCTGCACCGTGAAACTCAGTCGCAAAGGTGGGCGCATGACGAACGGTGCGGACCGGCACTAATCAAGTAGTGGCGCTTAAAAGAGAAGGAAGCCGCAGTGACTTCCATCATCAAGCTGATGCCGGTCACGACCGTCGACGAGACCTGGAAGAACGCAACCCGAGCCATTGTGGAAATGGCACGTTCAGAGCTTGGCACGACTAAACCAGGTCGCCGAAGAATTGACAGAAAGGTGTGGCTATGGACAGATGAAGTGAAAGTGAACGTGCGCGAAAAGAAACGTCCCTACCACCTATTCGTCGGTGACAAGACAAAAGGCAACTGGCGGAAGCATCTAGGAGCAAAGAAATCAGCAAAGAAGGCTATAGCTGCCACGAAGGCTGAGCACTGTTAGCAATGTTAGCAAGAAGCTAGATGAGAAGATGGCGGAGAACGCATCATCTACCGACTGTCGAGGACTCGCCGGCGGCAGACCGAAGACGTCGAAAAGTTCTGAGTTAACGACGAGCACGGTCATCTCTTACCAGACCGCTACAGCCTTCTTTGCTGCTTTCTTCGCTTCTAGGCACTTCTGCCAGTTGTCATCCGTCTTGTCACCGGGGAATAAGTGGTAGATACGTTTTTTCTCGCGTACCTTCACTTTCACTTCATCCATCCATAGCCACGCCTGTCTGTCAATTCTGCGGCGATCTGGTTTAGTCGTGCCAAGCTCTGAACGTGCCACTTCCACAATGGCTCGGGTGCATTCTTCCAGATCTCGTCAACGGTCGCAACCAGCGGCATCTTGATGAAAAAATGCAAAACAAAATGCAATGCGCGCAAAATTCAAACAGGTATTCAAAAAGAAAACCCAAAACATAAGCATCGCAAAAGAATGCAAAGGAAAATGCAATGCGAACTGCAATGCGCGCGAAATTTGAACAAGAATTCGAAAGAAAACCCAAAACATAAGCATCGCGAAAAAATGCAAAAGAAAATGCAATGTGAACTGCAACGTGCGCGAAATTTGGACAGGAATTCGAAAGATAACCCAAAATATAAGTATTGCGAAAAAAATGCAAAAGAAAACGCAATGCGGAATGCAATGCGCGCGAAATTCGAACAAATATATCGATTGCGGCGAAGAGATGCAGTAAGAAATGCAAGTGCAAGTGAAACGCAATGCCGAAAGCTCATGTCGCGCGAAATACACGCACAGCTTCAACTTCATGTCTGCCTTGATTGGTAAAACAAGCCGAAACTTCAATATCATCCGCATATGCAGCAATGGTGATTCGAGTATCAGTCTTAAAGGCAGTGTCTCACCTCAGGGACCAAGTTCGTCAGTCGAACATGTGCGAGGCGCTGAGCACAAAGATGTATTTTTAGTTACACGAAAACCTCGAAAACCCCATAAGTTACAGGTTTTTTTGGCCGAGAATTTCAAAATTCTCGGCCAGTGGACGAGAATTTTGAAATTCTCGGCCAAAAAATTCATTCCGTAGCTGAAGCTTGCGGAGGGTGCGGCATATTTTCAACACGGGAATGTTTGTTTGTTTGATAATAGCTACTGCTGAGAAGTTCATTTTAATGTGCAAGCTTAACTTCTCAGCTCCGCTTTTGCTAGCTCCTTAACAAGAAAACTCGTCCGCTTCAATATCGAATTTGGCTTCAAAATAGGGTTTGTTGGCCGCGTTCTCAGATTTCAAGCACATCTTTGGAATCAGCGCATCGAGTAGGACCAGATTCCGTTGATATCTCGTTGCCCTTCATGAGATGAGACACTGCCTTTAAGATAATTTGGGAGGTCATACGTGTATATGAGGAAAAGAATTGGTGAGAGTACGCCCCCTGTGGTACTCCTGAGCCATATTGTCCAGGTAGAGAAAAAACTGCTCAAATATCGTACAATCATCATTCTTTCATGAAGATAGGAATGAAACCAGCTTAAGACGTTTCCTTGAAACCCTATGCTCTCAAGTTTATTTAGGAGACCGACACGGCTGACGGCATCAAAAGCTTTGCTGAGATCAAAATATAGAACATCAACACTTTTGCAATGACTAAGGGCGTTAGACCAATCATTAGTACAATCTATGAATTGAGTGCAGGCTGATGAGCCGGACTGAAACCCATGTTGTTCAAAACGAATGCAGTTGATTTTAGATAACCAATTCATTAAGTTTTTTTTTTGATTATTCTTTCTAGGACCTTCGATGAAGAGGGAAGAATGCTAATTGGGCGATAATTAGAAATGTTGGAAGAACTGTGCAGGACATTCTCTTGAATTCCCTATAGAAAGGTGGAACTCATAGTTCAAGTTGGAGAGCTCTGAACAGCTCACTTCTCAAAGCAATTTGATCATCTGTCAGGTTCTCGGAAGCGAGTCTTCGCTCCTGACGAATATTGCCGAGACGTCTGAAGACATCTAAAACTCATTGGAAGGGGGACAACTAGTTTGCATAACATGTAGGCTAATGACTGCCTTGAGTTGGCAGGATTAACGACAGCACTGTCTTTTAACTCGTTGTGGCCGTAGCCGATTAAATCTTTCCAAAATCTGTAAATAGAAAAGTGGTCTTTAACTACGATAACTGTGCAGCACGAACGCAGCCCGAACGCCGTAATGGTTCGGTTGGAAACGCTGGCAGCAACGGTTGACAGTTGCTGCCATCCTCCCCTCCATTGCTGCTCAAGCTTTCGTCCCTTTAGCAGCAATGGAGGGGAGGATGGC
>KN726271.1:1833-16940 GCA_000816745.1 Ancylostoma duodenale
CGAGCGGTGGAAGCCTGAATCAGGCTTTTCCACCCTCTGAAGCAAATTTTCAAACTTATTTTCAAACTTATGGAAAATTTTGAATTTCCGTTTATAAAAAAGCCGCATAATAATGCAGGTGTATGTGCTTGTAATATTACAGAAGCTGGTTGTTGGGTAGAACTAGCTACGAAGAATTTCCCCATGTTCAACAGCATGAGTACACCCGTACGAGATACGCCGCACGATATTTTGGGATTGATCCACATCGGTGTGCCAGCTCCTGGGAGGTGTACAGGTTATTTGGTGAGTGAACTGTAGCTCTCAACTTGCACTACTGAAGTCCTTTTCTGAATAGGAACAAGATCCAATATGTTACATCGGTACCACCTAAAGGGGGAACAGTGCTTCTGACAACTGTTTTTACCTCGTCATCACTGGATTTGTTGTTATGGTATAAGTTATCGTGCAATTTCGTCTGAAATAGCAATTTCTCCAAATGGTATGAACCTATTCAAGTCAGCTTCTCTATGCTTGGCGTTAGTTTCCTTACTACATTCTTCAACTTCTATTGAGCATTCCATTGTTATCCTTGGAGATCGAAAAGAGCTATAAAGTGAAAATTCATTCGTAATCAAAGACCACACATAAGGCCTCAAAATCCACATGAACATCAGTCGCCTTTCCGAAAATCATCTAGTGCAGCAGTGGAGGAGGTGAGGGGAAAGGGGTGTGAATTTTGGTACTGGTTTAGGCAACCTACAGATAGAGCCATAAAGGAGCGACGAGAATTGCGAGATGGATTAGTGTAAGGAAGGAAGTTATCAGAAGGCTTGGACGCAATTACGCGGTCAGTTTGGGTTCGGCCTTTCTTCGTGGTAGCTTCCGGTGTCACACCTTTGTACACGACCATTTCAGTTCCATTTCGCATCTTCTCGTTGGCGGCCAGCTTGTTCCATTTGAACCTGTAGGGAACGTTGCTCCAGTGGACACCAGTCCTATTGGAAAGGTCATTCCAGTCTTAGCTAGCTTGGCGCGGTTGTCGCTCAGGTACACAAGGCTGGCAGTGCACTCTTCAGGGTTTTGCGGTCCTTGTTGTTCGGCTTGCTTCTTCATCGACGTGATATTCTTGGGCGCTGCGGAAGCAGCGGCTTTTGCTAAGTGTGGCACGGTAATGTGCGGTGTGTCTCATCGTGAGAGGAAACGGGGCGTTACCAGGATACTGTGATTGGTGCGTTCAATTAGTGCACCGATCCCCGGTAGCCTGGTAACCCCCTTTCCCTCACTATGATACACATTCGGTAATGTGTTCAGTTTGTGGTAGTTTTTTTCCGCATTAACATAGCCGGAAACGGAACTTAAGCTTTAACTTCACTTCAATGCACATTTTTCCAGTCGCCTTGTTTTACAGCATTGCCATCGGCAACTATGCGCGATTTTACAGTACGATTACAATCTTTGGTTGCCATGATTTCGAATTATATCAAAATTAAGTAACCATCTACAACCCGTGCTTTACTTGCTCACATTTCGGCTTTATTACAGCACATACAACTACTACCACACCGAAGCTTTTAATGATCCATTTCGTCACTTTCGCCGATCAATCAAGTATTGTTCACATCTATTTCGTTTTGTATTTACAGTTGACGTCAAAGTTTGGTTCTGAGCATTCCCCGATAGTGGTGAGAGGGCGCATGCTCAGCCGTGACGGCTGCAGATGAACCTAAAAAGAAGGTATGATTCATTGTAGCACTGCAGAAATTATGGAAACCACTTATTCAGAAGCACTGAAGCAGTATTCCTCTAGGAGTGAAAAGAGTGATGGAAAGAGAGAAGGAAAGAGAGAAAGTGTTGTCAGCCACAAATGTATTTGGGCTCGACATTTAGCATGGAGAACTGTGTTCTATGAGAACTGTGAACTGTCTTCTATCCCTGAAAACCCCGTACTGATTTTAAGAAAGATAAATATTCAAAATGTATCATGACCCAGGACAAGCCAGCCAGCGAACGCTGATTGGCCGACCATTTCTCCGAAAAAGAATTTACTCCTAAAATATTAGGTTTAAATTAAATTGGAACTGTTTCATGTTATTTTTTTTTGGTTGTTTGACCAAACTTAATCAATCATTCGAAAGCGCATTCCCTCCTTTGAACGAATGTTCTCACCATCGATGCTTAACTTAGATCAAGTTAAATGTCAGGCCATGAAAATGGAAATTCCAGACCCCGGTGGAGGGGCGGGATCCATGTGCAGTAGGCAGTGGCGGACGCAGGGAGGGGGAGGGGTAGTTTACAATAAAAATGAAAGTTTATTTTCACTACTATTTTTAAAATAACTCTTATTAACTATTTATTATCATATTTGATGTTTTTACAAATTCTGTTTTCCATCTGGGTCCCCAGAGCGGTGGAGACCTCACTTTTTTCTCAGCCCCCTCCCCCCTCCCGTCCACTTTCTGCCTCCGGAACTGGCAGTATTCACATCTGACTTCACATCACCCCTGGCCGCTCCTCACAAAACTTTGATTTCAAAGCAAAAAGTATCACGAACACTTTTGCAACATTACAGCATACGGAGGATCTAACAATCAACCTTGAATAAGGAGTCTACCTTAAATTTACGTTACGTCACGTTAAAGGTTCTACGTTAAATAACTGTTGAAGGTAGGGAACTTACAGTGCCTTTCGACGTGCGCGAGGAGAGCACAGTCGACGACATGGCCGGGTATTCTTGAGCGGCACGTTTGCGGCTTTCCTGAATCAAAAAAAGATGAGAGACTGAACTGGATCCTGGTTCATCCGCGGCTTTAATTTCGAGCATGCTCAAAGAACAGGAAATTGTAAACTCGCACCTCTTCGGATCGGTTTCCAACAGCATCTTTAGGTGAAAGAGCAAGATCCTTCAGCATTTTTACTGCCAGGGCGTCCGTTACGACGAGAACTAAAATGCGAGTTCTCTAAGAGACCCTCTAACAAAGTACTATTTCAATTTGAAGTAACAGCTTTAGATGAAATAGTGGTTAATCATGACTTGTACTGATTAATACTAACTTCTATTCACATGAAATGATACCCTGTTAATAAATTAATGTATGTATGTAAGATGTATGTAAGACTCATGAAGTTCATGGTAAATTTGGAATTCTCTAGCTAGCCTCTGCGATAAGGAGGCCACTGCTCTACTCAAGCAATCCATAGGATCCCATTTAAAAATACGGTTAAAGTCTAAGTTTCGTTGAATTTTTGTATACAACTCAGATGGAGGGAGAGAGTGTGCATCTTTATACGATGACCTCTCCACATCACTGTTTACTTCCATCAGTAGGCACTGACCTATGCCGTTCTTACTCGATAGCTTCGGCAGAACTTTCTTCATACTTTCAGCAATGCTTTTAAGGCTTCTGTCATCTAGCTGAAATACTCATATAGAACCTTTAATGTTCAGCACCTCAGGAATTTGGGTTCAGCGCTTTTACGCTAGAACCAGACTTTTATATTTTAACATATTTTTAACATTTTGATTGTTTGGTCATAGCTTGTACTCACCTCAATCTCTTCCTGATTATATGAATCGTCAACGTTGAACTTCAGATGAGCTATCTCCTGCTCGCTCAACCAGTACGGCGCTCCGCTGCGATCCGAAGTCAAAGAAGCGTCAACGCAAATCTTACCACAGTCTTTCCTTGAAAATAAAAGAGTTCCGTTAATTTTTCCAACACGTCGGCGAAACTCACCCGATGTAATTATGGATGTCTACAGCGGTCTGCAGGCTGGCAAGCGTCGGTGCCGCGAAAATCGCTTTCGGTATGGCGCTTCGAGAAACCAGCTCGCGAGCAAACAGCTGTGCCATGATGCGTCCCACCTGAATATGCAGAACTCGGGCTCTTCCTCATAAAAGTTTCTTTTGGATTATTTTGTCGCTGTCAGTTTTGAAAGATGACCTCATTCAATTGGAAATGAGGAGTTCCCCAAACGAAATTTTGGCATTGTCAGCTTGTTTCGTGGGTCAGACTATGTAAAAAGAACGATGCAGGCCTAGACAAAGCTCTTGCTCATGAACATAGGAAAAGTCGTGGTCTTTGCTTAGTTTGGAAGTTGCCGTCCGGGTTAAACTATCAGTGGCAATATGTTTTCGAGGATTCACGATTCAACCTATCTACTGATGAACGATGATGAACAATGATCCCTTTCGAAAAATGGTTCCGTAGTGATGAGTCATTGAAAGTAGCTACAGATATGTAGTATCACTTTTGCGTAGCTAAACTCCTTAGGAAATCGGCAAAAATTCCAAGAAATTATCGGCAAAAATACAGATGTATCTGGCCTCTTTTTCCCATGAGATTGGCGCAGGACTGGAGGAGGATGCCAGAAGAGCTGAAGTATCCGCGAAACAATCCCAAACCATATTTCCAGAAGGAAAGAAGTGGTTTTCAAGAAAAGAAAGAATCAAAGTTTCATATCCCTTCTTTACCAGTTCACTAGTCGAAATTAGAAAATCGCTGGTTAGAAAAAGTTTACCTCACTGAGGGGAGGGTCACTCTGATATGCCTGAACCATGTTCAGCCGTTTCGGCATACGTACGGGCACATTCTGTAACCATAGAACTGATTTTGATAACAAAAGCTGAAGGTGATTAGAATGAGCAGACCTTCGACTTCGCAAGCAAACTCATGCTCAAGAGGAAGGAGCAGTTAACTAATAAAAGGCTCACCAAGTCGAACGGATGGTAGAGGCCTCCCCCATCAAGTTTGGAGCGTTCCACCCAGTTCGGGAACACCTCTGCTATCGTCTCTGCATGACGCGCCAGGATTATTTCTTCTCCTTGAAAGGGTATTGCTGGGCGGAGCGTCTAAAATTTTGTTTGTAACCTTTCAGGGGTTTAGAATTTAAAAAAAAACAACTGCTCATTAGAGCTCAGAATGTTGGAGAACAACTGAAAAACTCAGAATCACAAGAGTGATGGCAGAGTGGCATGGAATGACGTATGACTGAAGCACGCATCTAGTATAAACTGCCTTGGATGCATTTCTTCATCACTCAAGAGAAAGAATGAGCTCAAATGTGCGAATGACGCACCTACTATCTTGCAATTTATACTGGACGCATGCGCTCCGTCTTCGTCGCGCGCCAGCGGATGCGCTCATTTGTGGAGGATTTCCCATGAAGTTGTAGCACTCGTGAAAGATTTTTCTTGAAAACCGATGAGTGTAGCTTGTACAGCGAAAATCAGAACGTAGCTCAACCTTCGCCACGCTGCAAACCGGATGCGTCTCACTTGCACCTGGATTGCGTCCGAAGTGCATCTTGGCCTATCTCTCTTCTTATGGTCGCACACTCAGCACACACATACAGGGAACTCCAAACGGTCGGTCGCAGACAAGAGTTGGGACCGCGGCGCGGCTCTCGTGGGCAGAGACGCAGGCACTCAGTATGCTGAGCTCCCGTGTCTCTGCCCACGAGAGCCGCGCCGCGGTCCCATCTCTTGTCTGCGATCGTTTGGAGTTCCCTGTACATTGGGTACACATTCCTTACACTGTGGCCTTACAATACGCATGAAAAATGAAGTAGCCAATCCTTGGCAATGGTAGGTGCTACACTCCTCGAGGAGTGTACCCGCAGCCTTATTTGTGTTTTCCTCCAGCGGAGTAAAATTGCGACCGCTCACTCCATGGGTGCAATTTTTCATGGCTGCATCTTGACATTTTTGGAAAGCAACAAACTCGAGGCGGTGGTGTTCTTTTCCAATAGGGCAATTTATACTGGATGCGTGCGACTGACGCGGGTGCGTCTATATGATGAAGAATAGGGCCCAGTCGCAACGCAGTCACAGCTCAGACGTACGCGTTTACGGCGGCCGCGCCTTCTTCTCATTGAGGATTCTTTTTATTGAGGATGCACATGCCGCGTTGACCGATCTTCATGAAAAATCCCTCTCAAATGGATGCGTGCGACTGACGCGCGACTGACGCACGCAGCTAGTATAAATTACCCTAATGACAGACGGGAGCTAAGAGTGTCCTCAGACTTGCTAATCGAAAAAGAACTAAAATGAACACACGACTGCCACGTTACATCGCCATGGATCGCTTCCAAACGGATCACACTGCCTCTCACCACCTATATTCCTCGGAAGGGATGCACAAAATGGGCTGGCGATACGATCGGTAGCGATAACGGAAACGATGTCTACTGATTGCCACTCCACCTTCATTTCCATTAGTTCAGCTCTAGTTACATTCATCAAGCGCAGACTTCTGGCACAGGGAACAACCGCAGGCTCTCGCAGAACCTTGTCCAGAATCTATTCACATTCAGAATCAAAGACGATCAGTTAATCCATTGGCAATAATGTTCCGCCTTTTATAATTTAGTAATTTGTATCTTTTTCGAAGGGATAAGACGCTGCCTTTGAGAATTTGACATGTACAGATGCGAGAGATAATATCTGTTCCTCTGGTTGTTAATTACCTTATAGCGTGCCCTGATTGCATTCGCCACAGAACCGCCTTCAGTAGCCATCTGAACAGTAAGATCCGAATGCTGAAATTTGACACTTCGCAGTAACTATAGCTGGAATAGAGAGTTGCTGGAAGAAGCGCTGAAAGATCCTTTGTCGTGTTCGCATAAGGTCAAACTGGTAACGGCATGCCGAACAGCTGCAAAACAGACATCGAAAACCTTGGCAAAGCGTCTTACTGAGTGAATTCCAAACAATCAGCGAGACCGCACTTGTTCGCTTCAGAGAAGCCAATGAGGCTACCCGTGGTAAGTGTTTGTACAACTCTTCACGATAACGGTGATAAAGCCAAGAACAGTAACTGATCTAGCGTTCGACAAAAATCACCGGTGTCATGCGTTAGTGAGGACTGGAAGACTGTTCGCCCCGCTCTAAGTATTCCGTGGGAACTTCGATCAACTAATTTAACACTGGAACTGCCCGAGTATATGGAACATTGAAATAATTGAATAATTCGAATAATCGGACATTCGGTTATGTTGAGAAGTTCAGTTACCTAATATCGAAGAGTAATTAGAGCACAAAACTTCAAACTCCAGACTCCTGAACTAGCAATCATCTTGTCGACGAGCAAAAGCGTGGCGTGAAGGACCATCTCTGATAACTGGATAAGGATCTAATATTATTAGAGGAAAAATGCACCTCGTTCTCGATGATTTCTTGCTTGTTCCGCGCAGTCTCAGTATTGGATATCACATCTAAGTCTTGAAATTCCAGAGATCCAGCAAAATCTCGTACGCAAAATTTCTGTGGTGTCGTGCTCGCACCATCGCCGTAAACCCACTTTTGTAGGGCTACGGTAAGATAACCGTATAAAATTACAATAAAATGACGATTTCGTTATGGAAAGGGCAGTGTCATGGAAAGAGACGTTGGTGTTCGTGATCGGCATAGAAAGTAACCCTTCTGTGCAAAATTTGAAGGAATTGAATGAGATACCGTACCCCCCCCCCCCCCACGCCCCCACATAACCATACAAGGTTACATGGATACGATAATCGTGTTCAGAACCTCAAATCACGCCCATACAAGGTCTCAACCAAATTTGAACAGGGGCGGACGCAGAATGTGGGCAGGAGCGGGGACGTAGGAAAAAAGTGGGGTCTCCGCCGCATTGGAGATCCAGATGGAAAATAAAATTATTAAAATATATAATAATAAATAGCTAAAAAATTATTTGAGAAGAAACAAAAGTAAATAATAGAAAATAAACTGATACAAGATTTTTATTTGTTTTGCAAAGTAATTTCAAAAATTTGGCGACACCTTCTGGGGGGAGGGTTATTTGAAGTGCTAAGGTTTTTTCCCGATTCTTCAATTTCGATATTTTTAAATAACGCCATGGAACCCTTCTGCCTCTCACTACTCAGGGAACTTAGAAACCGTGTTTTCTATGAGATTGCAGCTTGCGAATCCCACGATCAAGATACGCGTGCACGTGAAAAACATGGTTTTCTAAAATCAATAGTTCTATACCAGCAATGGTCAAATCCATGCAAAACTCATGCACACTAGAGTTTTACATTCGAAATATTTTTCGAATATTCGAATATTCAAATTTTCGAATTTTTGCGAACCATCGAATTTTCGAATATTCGAACTTTCGAATTTCTAGGGGTCCCCGAATTTTCGAATACTCGAATTTTCGAATTTTTGCGAACCACCGAATTTTCTAGTATTCGAACTTTCGACAGAACTTCTACAACAAGGTGTCGGAGCATATTTGGTCAGAAAGGATAATAAGAGGATATCAAGACTTTGTGTGAATTTTGAATTCCATGAATAACGGTTATGTACTCAGAAAGAGTTTCAACGAAGCAGTGGTTGAAAACTGGCCAAGTAAAGGGAAGAATACTGTGTAGAAGCTATGATTATAGTTAGCAGTTCACTTACATAGTTCTGGAGGAAAGACTTAAATAAACAGAAGTTTGGTTAAAACTGCTGGTTTTTCGAGTGTCTAGAAAAGTAAATAAAATTCATAAAGTTTTACTAGAGAGATCATTGTCGCCAACGTCGTATAATTCGCAGCATTGCAGTTTCAGCGGTTTCAAATGCGGTTGGCAGCGTTCAAATGCGTGCACAGATGTGCGCTGGTTTTTGGGAAAATTCAGAATTTTGAAATGAGAAATTGGACTGGGGTTTCAACTGGAACGGTTCTTTAAGAAAGTGGAACCCAAATAACAGTAGCGAAGCGAAAAAATTCCAAATATTCGAATTTCGGCCTAAAATATTCGAATATTCGAATTTTCGAAAAATCCCGGATCCTCGAATTTTCGAATGTTCGACTTTTCGAGTACTGCAGGACCATCGAATTTTCTTATTTTCCGGCACCCCCGAATTTTCGAATATTCGAACTTTCGAATTTTTCGGAACCTCCGAATTTTTGAATACTCGAATCTTCGAATATTCGAACATTCGAATTAATATTCGAATTTTATCCGATTCGGTCAAAACTCCAATGCACAGTCATGGATATGCATGGGTTTTGCATGGGTATGCATGGGTTTTTCGTGCGTTCTGTATCGAATTTGCATCAGATTTTTGGAGGCAAATAGATTTTGCATGGATTTGACCATTGCTGGTATAGAACTATCAATTAAAAGATTGCATGTCTGAATCGTGAGATTTGCATTTTTCAATCTCATGCAAAGTACGGTTTTTAAGTTTCCTGAGTAAGAGGCACGCAAAAGGCAAGAAAAGGGGATGTGACTCTCTGACTGATATATCTCATACTGTAGTCGGAAAATGCCGCGCTAACCGCCCGTGCGCTTACGCATAAATGCACACTTTCTATAGCAACGCGTGATTTCGAAAATTTTGTCATTGTTGTCGCTCAGATTATTATTACACTCTTCCGAGTTTTTGTGGCGTTCTCATCAGCTTTTTTCGCCTCTCAATTTCGGTATTTTCAGTGTTTCTTTGTTGCCGTGTTCCAGTAACGGCGAGTTCCCTTTGGCTTCATCGAAGAAGTTCATGTAATTTATCGTGATGACCACCCTAGCAGAAAAGAGGAGTTTGGCACTAGCCAAAGCGCAGGCTTTTGTTAGGACGAGGAAGGTAGGTGCTCAAGATCATTTACTAGCAGAGCGAGTCATAGCGAATTTGAGAAGAAAGTCTTGTGTGCAAATTGGTTAAACAATGTTAATAGACTCTAGTAAATAGATAAAATCCCAATCCTTTTTTGCTTTCTCTCACTCTGTCACATTCTTCTTGTGATTATAGTTACTGAAAGTGCCAGTACGGGAAAAACTTCACGCGGCGTTTGGAAAGAAATTTACTCATTGTTTGACCGTGATCTGTTGAGAAAAAGAAAAAAGACTGGTGTGTTCTTGGTCATATTTCTTGATATGTTCAAGATCTTCATGTTTTTGGTCATTCTTGGTATTTTCAAGATCTTGTTCTGTCCTTTGAGTTCTGGAAAGCGTAAATGGCACTCTTTGAGCTCCTTATGGATGAAAAGTCGTTTTTTTTTAATCAGCTCCTTTAAACTACTGCAACCACGCCACCCTTTCACATTAAGGATGTTCTTATTGTTGTGCTTTTGGAGTTTTGATTAGATATTGACAGCTTCATTTCATGTTTCAGACTGAAGCAGCTCCTGGTAAAAACTCTGAAAATGGTGGTGAGAAATCGGAGGCTGCTGCTGAAGACAATAATCCCATAAAGCCTAGTTCTTTCGGACTTCGGCCACACTTCTCGACGTAAATTTCTACATTATTTCCATTTGTAGTATTATTCGTATACACCAGGGGCCGTATCCAATGTACTTTATCCAGTCGGATAAACACGCTCTAGCTGATATATTGGTGTGTTTCAGTAAATCTCCTATCCAATAAAAACATACCCGCGGATATGCGAATCCACTCTCTTCACTACAGGATATTTTTTCCCGGTTGATTTCCACCTGATATTGATCAATGATCTACTCCATCTTCATTTCGTGTTGTCTCTCACCGAGACACCACACTTGCGCCTACAAGTGAACACTTGAATGGATGAGTTATATTGGATAGCAGAGTGGATAAAAACCTGTGGAAACAGAAATATACCCGCTGTGTTTCTCTCCTACGGTCACATATTGGATACGGCTCCAGGTCTTTTTCCACGGGAATAATCCGTAATCTTCACTGCGTAATTAACAATTATTGTCAGTTTTAAAATTGACAATAGTGTCTAGTGTTTGCGTTATCTCCCGCGTCTGCCAGAATACCGCGATTTCACCCTTCTCTGTTTTCAATACTGTTTCCAACTATCTTACCTTATGAAACGGACCATAATAAGTGTGTAGATGTACCTTATGAGCTGTTTTCCTGAACATGTTCCAACGAAAGTGTTTATTTCCATTCTGCCTTTTTTAAATGTTCTTTTAGGGTTAATATTAATTGTGATAAATGGTACCAAACCATGGATGAGAAGGCCCGGTTAGCTCTGCAGGATCCTCCTTCTCTAGCGGATGGCATGGACAGAGAAACGGAAAAGGTGCATTAATTTTTCTTCCCTTCACATAACCAAATACACTTCACACAATGAATTTTATAATTGTTTTGCTCATTTGCTTGCTATTGGCTGTTTTCCCTCAGGGATGCATTTTTCGCTGTATTACAGTTTTCATCGGCGTTTCCAGAACCTTCGCTTCTTTGGATGTTCCCTCATACAAGAAGGAGCCGTTCTGCTCAAACTCCCTCAGGTGGCCGCGGCTACTGGGCAAATATTATTTCAACGTTTCTACTACTTGAAGAGTTTTTTGAAGTTCAGATATGAGGTATGGGACCTGTCAATTCTGTTAGCGTTCTTGGGTGGTAATGATATGTTTTGTAGCATACAGTAATGGCCTGTTTGCTACTTGCCTCAAAAATTGAGGAAGAGCCACGCCGGACTAGAGACGTTTACAACGTTTTCTATCGTCTGGAACAACTTCATAAATTGAGAGAATCAGGACGTCTCGTGAACGAGTAAGTTACCGACATTCTAACTTGTAATTGCTTGAGATGCAAAAATCTGCATAATTATTGTTACGAAAGTTCTTCCCTATCAACACAATACCCTGAACACATAAAATTCCTGTAAACCTCTTGTTTCAGATTTTAGTCGTTAAGGAATTTTTGAAAATTCAGTTTGGTTCCATTTTTTCTACCCTCCTGCATAGAATAGTCGCTTTGGTGAACTACTAAAAGAGTTGCATTGCTCAGTCACACCACATTCCGAAGGGATGCAGAACCATGGAGTTGGCTATTTTCATCTAATAATTGGATGTAGCTAGTGAAGGCAATGTTGTATTTGAAATGGGATATGTATGAAACCGTATGAGACCTACACATGTTGGGGCTAAAGGTTACTAATGATACTACATACATCGATTCATGGAATAATGGCGAATTTTGTGACTCGACTGTTGTTGCTGCTGCAATTACATCCGACACCCCATTGTTTCGAAAAGGTTTGAAAGAGGGACATGATTCCTTTTGAACTAATGGAATGGCCCGTAAATTTTCCGCGCCAGTTTTCTCGCTCAAGTATTTCCTTGTACATGACAGCAACGATGTTCTCGTCACAGCTCAATTCAAGTGCGCAATATTAGCAATGTTACCGGGCTACCAAAGGTGAACTTTTGAGCTAGCTTGGATTTCTTGGACAATGTGGATGAAAAACAAAAATTACAATCCAGTAAGCGCGTAAACGTACGTAATCATATTGTGCGAAGGTGAGCGAGTAGTATCCTGTTTTCGTTTTATGCCAATTTTGAGTGTTTTTAAGACCTCGGAGCTTTTAGTAGAATTTAATTTTACCAGTCCTGGTAAATTTGCTTTATGTTCATGGTTGTCCACCTGATTCGCATCGTTTCTTTACTTATGCACAGAGGAATCTTGTTGTGGCTGTTCAGCAATCTTGTTAGGGTCAAATAGAACCCTAATCTTGGACGCTTCGAAGTATTAAGCCAAATTTTTTTGTCTTGTTGCTGTCTTCGAAATAGTAAATGCGAAAGGAAGCAAAGTGCAGCGCTTCATATGAGTTTTCCATGTATTTCCACATGTTAAAACTTCTTTGTGGCGCTGCTGACTGGTGTAGAAATAGACATTCGTTAAAGTAGAATTTTTTAAACGACTGATGAAAATGGCCCTATAACGATTTTGAGGAATAAAGAATTTAATTCTACTTCAAAGTAGAATTAAATTCTTTATTCCTCAAAATCGTTTTAGGGCCATTTTCATCAGTCGTATTATTGATAGAATATGATAAGGGATTCAGAAAAATCATTACCAGTACTGACTAGTGTGGGTGGTAAGAGTTGTAACTCTTTTTCGAAAACTCCAACCTCGTCTCCAGAAAGTTGCATCTGCAAATTTTGCTTCTTTCACCAGGGTGTGATGTGTTATACCTGGGATTTGCGGTGCGGCAGAGCTCTGTGATTGGCCAATTCATCGAAGTGAACAATCGCATATCTCGGCCTCAGTGACCGTTCCACGTATAAAGGTCCACTCTCCATTTGCAGCTTTTCCTCTGTAGTTTAATATGATAAGGCAAATGATAATTAGTTCAAAAAAAAAGATGCTTCAAGAGATCTTCCAATACAGTATAAATTGTGTTTTAGAATAGGGAATCGTGAACATTCATCGACTATAAATATCTTTATCTAGGTGATCTACCCACACTCGACCTGATGGAAGAGAGTGAGTGAGATGGGAGTCAACTCAGCGGGAGACAGTGGTCGCCTGCGTCTCCCATATTGTTTCCATCTTTTCTGTTTTTCAAATTCTCACATCATTCCGATTCTACTGTGGACGAATCACCTGCGCATCACAAGGAGGAAAGGAACGCATGAGGTTTGACGTTGTTGTTCAACGAAATGTTTATTTTGGAGAAGGTCAAGTTTTGAAAGTTCATTGAACATGCGTCTCGGAGCACAGAATCCTTCAGTTCTCTAATTCTCCTCCAAAGATATATTGCTCTCTATCATATCTATCTTCATTTGTTCAGATCCTTTGATGATTGCATAGGTTTCGGGCTGGGATTCATGAAAGGATAGCGCAGCAGATGTTTAGCATGATTGGTTATCGTGTAGACCAGGTGATGCTAGGAGACCCAGGAAGTGAAAGTTGGTTTGATAGCCTGGTTTGGCTTGGTTACGCGTTCGTGAATCTTAACTCTGCCCATGTGGTGTAGTTCAGCCCATCATTGAACCGAATTATTCTAATTATGTTCTTCGGCTGTGGTGGACGTAGAAATGAATGCGATCGTTAGCTCATTGGCCCACCCGCGCTGCTCCCGCCTTTTTTCGCATAGTTCAGTTTGAGAGATTATCAAGCATGAATGATCTTAGTGTTACCCTTGGAGAGTGATTAATAGTGCTAGGAAGTCTGTATGATTATAAAGACCTATATCGGATTTCATGTAAAAATTCCGGAACAGAGAAAGAAGCCAAAACTTGAGAAAGTGCGAAAAGGCGTGAAAAAGGTGTGGTCGTCAGTGGGTTTAATGATCGATGTTAGAACCTTCGTCATAGTGGAAGAAAATTTATGGTGGGAAAAAAGGAAGTGGGACACGACACGGGTACACATGGGAAAGGGCGTGGACATCAGAGGGTGGTGGTTTTTCGCGATATAAATTCACTTCCATACATGTTGGTTTTTTGTCTTTAAATCAATTTTCGCAGTTAACTACAAACATGAATGATTCCCTAGAGGTCACACCTGTGGTTTTTTTGTTTTGATGTAAGACACAGACGTCCTGTCTTCATTCAGTTACAATCTCAATTCCTCCATTATATATCTTCCACGTAGGAAGATGAGACCACTATTCTGCTTGAGCACGTGCGTCCCGCGCATCCACATCATTTTTGAGGCTTTCTAACACGTCACATCAGATGGCGACCCAAGCTTACCTAGATAGCCGTTTAGCCGCCATGTAAGGTACCGCCGCGTTGAGTAGGTGTGCCGCTACTAGTAAGTAGGGCGCCCCCCGCGCCTGACGCCGTCGGTCAAAACCCGCAAAGGTCTTGGTACAGAGCCAGTTCGTTGGTCACGGCAATGCACTATTCCTTCCTATCCATTTTTGGATTCTTAGCGGTTATCCAAAACGCTTCTAATGTTTTGCGGGTTTAATGTAGCTGAACATCTGACAGCTGTAGAGTTGGCTTTAATATGATAACAGCTCACCATTGCTTGTGGTATGTACAGGGAATTCCGAACGGTCATTTCTCCAGCAGCACAGCCGTAGCATTCTAGCTATCTGCTCCAAGAACGACGAGGAGGTCTGAAATGTGAAATCATTGTTATACACAGCCAAACGCGAACACTTCAACCACACTGAGATCTTTGATTGGCGTAATTGTTACTGAGATGGTATCCAAAATTGATGGGAGGGCGAATAAACAGTAATAGAGGGGGGGGGGGGGGGCAATGTAGCTTTTCTGACTTTCTGCCCAAGTCTACCGCGCCGTGTTACTTGTCCATGGGGACTGCGCGTGTTGAAGTCCCATGTACGTTCATTAACTCGTTGGTTAATCCACAACAGGCTCTAGAATTTTGTTTAGGATACGAATGAATTTATTTAAGGCGGGCACTTCTTTCTTCCGTTTTGTGGGATGCAAAACATTAAAGGCAGCAAGAGT
>KN726271.1:17414-36368 GCA_000816745.1 Ancylostoma duodenale
GAAAAAAAAACGTGGATAGCCTAAAAAAACGTGGATAGCCTTCTTTACTGATTTTCTATGACATTTAGAGGCACCGCTTACGGTGAATTTCATACCCCTGATTGTGAGAAGGGTGCTAAATTCCATGTTATAATGGACTACAGCGCTAACATAAATTTTGTAAGTGAATCACAGTTGTGATCCATTTGCGAAATTTCGGCGTTCTCCAGGTATGCACAAGGAGGCGATGTGGGTTTCAATTTAGTGATAGCCTACCTCTATTTTTCTTTGTATTTCTTGTGCTAAACAGACGCAAAGCAGGGGAGAAGAAGGAACTAGTACCACATCCGATCATAATGAACCGGTTGAGATCGTTTGAAAAACTGTAAAATGTTGTGCAAGACTTTTATACCAATCTAGTAGAATGCACTAGGTTGTTTCCTGAAATTGTATCCTCAGTGGACAGCGCTCATGTTAAAAATTTAGGCTGTGAAAAAAAGTCACCTAGTTAGTTAAAAAAAAAGTAAAAAAGGTTATGACCTGGTCCTAGCTTTAAGCTTATCATGCATTCATTTTTGAACCTTATGAAACCACGCACTTTATCTTCCATACGCCCCGCTTTAGAACGGAAAGAGGGAGTATTTGATAGGGACAGCAATAATGACTATTCGAATTCTCTATCAGATTACAAAAACTTGTTTCATTCGAAGAAACTGCATTAGTGCTAAAATGTTATTGATATTAGCGAATTGCTTCCATTTATGCATTTCTGTTAATTTTCTTCAGGTATACACAAAGAGCTTGTACTCCCTTTTTTATTTTATTTTCTTATTTTTCTTTGCTTTTCTGGTGGTAAACAAACGCTTCGTTATTTCCAATACATGAATATCCGTTTCCTTTCTCTCTTTCAGTCCATGCGCTGTTATAAAATAGTTCTTTTGCTCTTCACTAGTTTAGACATCCAAGCCATCTTGTGCCTTGAGGGAATTTGAATCCTAATGAAAAATGTTTCCATAGCTGGAAGCACTGATCAGCACTTTTCACCGCTAACGTGCTAAGGCCCGACTTTGTTCGAATACGCTTAGTTTGTTAATTTTGTAAGGTATCAGTAGAAAGGGAGATGTTAGTTCTATTGCATATCACGGTTCATTTTGTCGTGATATAGACCTTTTTTGGTAATCATTGAGTGAGTGTTTTATCATGCGTTTCTTTCTCCTGTGATGCACAGGATGAGTCTACGGTACGTTCTTTTTAATTATGAAATTGTATTGATAGGGACGAACTTGTTTTCATTACAATTATTGATTTGTTTATGGTCGACGTTTCTCTACAACTGCTTTAGCGATACCGCCGCTCGACTAAAACCGCCTCCTCTTGACATCAGCTATGTTAATACGAAGAATAACGTAGGTTTTCTTTACAAACTAGCTAATTCTCAAAATGTTTTGCTCTTTGTTCATTGTATTTTTTCATTGTGGAAAAATCTCCTTCTATCGTTCAGATGATAAAGGCGGAACGTCGTCTTCTGGCAACGCTAGGTTTTGTTGTTCATGTCAAGCATCCGCATAAGTTGATATGTGCCTACTGCTTCGTCTTGCGTGCACATCACCGAACTGATCTCATTCAGAGGGCATGGTAACTGAATATTTTCTTCTTCTTTTTTGTCGTCGTTCCCTGCTAATTTGATATGACATAGGTGGTATTTCCAGGACGTACATGAATGACGGTCTCAGGACGGACATGTTTGTGCGCTATTCCCCAGAAACTATTGCGTGTGCTTGCATTTTCCTAGCTGCACGTACTGTGCAACCACAAGTGCCTCTACCAGATAAACCACGAAATTGGTTAGTCGAACTTGAGTTTTCGAGTGGCTTTTTTTTCGAACATTTTGTTTTCTAGGTACGAACTTTTTGATGCATCTGACACGGATGTTCATACCATAGCTACGATGTTATTGAATATGTACTCTAATCAGAAGGCAAGCTTTGATGCATTTATCTTTTTTGTATTTCTTTTTTTTTTCTTGAAGTCCTTCCTTGTCATTTTTATGATTTTGTTGTGAAACCAGAGAATGGGAGATGTGTTTCTGCGCATGAATGAAATTGCTATTGATGAAAACAAAGAAAACAATGTGTTGAATTAGTGACAACTTATTTTTGACTCAAGATAATATCTATTCATTCAATTCATTGTCGGTGTGAATTAAAATTTCAAACGATGAGTAATTCTATTGACAACAGACATCACGCTAGCAATGTTGGCATCTTCCAAAATTCGTGCAGCCCTTGAAAACAGTAGTGTAGTTGCAAATTTTTTATCTGCAACTAGAGGCAGTAACGACGAACCCCGCAGATGTGGAAACTTCAGTTTGTGATGATTATCATGCGTAAATTTGGGTAATCTTAACCTGGATAATCAAAGTCCAGCTGTAGGAACAACGATGGATGTAGATAACGTGGAATAATTTTCTGGTTTTCTTTCGTTTGCTCTATTTATATTTACGGAATTCATGAATGCAACTGTTGTGCAGTTGATGTCCTCATGTTTCTGCTTTTCTAAAAGAATCATCAATTTTTCAAGTGGGCGGTTTTACTCGTTCCAGGCTGTGAGCTGGAGAGAAATGGATGAAAAGATTGAGAAATTACGAGCAAAAATTGAAACCTCGCAAAAGGCCGCGAAAGCTCAGCTTGTTGCACAAAAGATTACAAGTGAGAAGAAGAAAGCAGACGAAGGTGACTCCTTGCTATAAATTTTGCCTGCGGCTTCAAAATTCCTGTGATGATTTCTTAATGCAATAATTTTCAGACTCTGATCGGGAGGATGCTCGTAAACGACGAGGAAAAAGTCGGAGTCGTTCTCGTTCAAAGTCTCGATCACGAAGTCCGAAGAGGTATGCATATTTTTGCCGTATAATTTCTGTCTGGAAACTGTCCTGAAAATGAGACCATAGCTGTTTGATATTGTATTCTTTGTACTGCGTGATACTCTTCACCCTTTTCACTATGTTGAGCCAGATTTCACACTGCTCTTGTTTATGGAGGGCGAAGTTGTGAACTCTGTCGATTAGGTCCTTCGTGTGCTGTTCACCAACCACTGTCTTTGTATATTGCTGTGATGGGGCCAAATTAGTACCTGCTGCTGGGTGGGAGGAGGGGCGGGAGGGGTTAGGTTAGAGCCTGGCATGAGTTCCACTTTCCCAAGCAGTAGAACGAAGTGAGAATCGCACGTCAGATTGATCGTTGCGCTGTTTGTTCGCATGCAGTTGTTAATGTAAGTGGACGTTGTCTGACTGCTGTTATGACATACATCGTTACATCTCAAAGAGACCCTTGTAGCAAAATGACTTCAAAAAAGACTTTCTCTAGAAGTTGCTGCTCTTCTAGTTCCTCTGACGTACCTTTGGATGTTGGTATAATACATATTGGTGGATGCTTCTCAACTCAACTCATTTGCAGAAAATATTCGCCTGTTCGTCGTAGAAGAGAATCTCCTGATCGCAATGGCAGGAATAAAAATCGCGGAGGAAAAGGTGGACGTGACGATAGGCGAGACAGAGACAGAAGAGATGATCGAAGGGATGATAAAAGAAAGAGAGCAGGAGTCGAAGTAAAAGCCGGGAGAGATATCCAGATCGCGATCGTGAACGAGCTAAGGTGATAGATTTAAAACTTATTTTACAGGTATTGTGTACCCAAAACAATGCTGCCATCATGAATTTTGTTAGCTATTTGGGTTCGATCGAAGGGCAGCTATATTCATTCTACATACAGTCTGCCTGTCGAGTTAATTTCGGATGGTGCGCGCGTCCTGACAGTGTTGCGGCCCGAGAAGGGGCGGGACTCAAACGAAAGAGGATGTAGGACATGTGGAATGAGGAAGTGCCGTATAGGTTCAACCATGCTCCATCGATCGCAACGCTAAGCATCCATGCACACCACCTAGCACTTAGTTCTACACAGGTTGCATGTTTGTCATAGTTGAGCTTCAGTTTAGAATTTGAACAGGTACGAAACTTTCTGCCTGACTAGTGAAGCTTCGAGGGTTGTTTTAACACATTGGCGACAACCGACAACTTGGCGAGTTGTGCCACGTGGGACCAAAGCGAAATTCTCACTCATTTCTTCCACTGCAGTATAGATTTTATGGTAATAAATAAATAATAAAAACAGTAGTGATGATTTTATTACGTATAATAATGCATTATTATCATTTCTTGAAATTTTGTTATTATTATCAACAAATAATCAATAATCAACGACAACTACAATCATTTAATAAATAAAACTTCCAATATTTTCGATAATTTTTTAACAAATTTCAACGGTTGTGATATTTATCGCAAATATAGAATTAAGGTAAAATTTGACATAAATGTTAAAATACACGGAAGATTAACTTATTTTCATTATTTTTGATGTGTTCTTGTTGATTTTTTTCACTAGAAGTGATACAGTGTGCCTACCGTAACCCGTGAATTTGACTATACGGTACAAAATGGTGGTCATATTCAAAGTCGGCGGGTGAAATAATAACCCCTGCGCTCCCATAGTTTTGGGATACATGTGATTCTTTTGTGTACCTGCCAACCACTAGTCTCCATCATGTTATTTAGTATTCTTGCACACATTTCATGTGATATCGGATTTGTAGAACATATAGTACATGATCATGTTTAGGAACGGAGTAAAGCTCGAGAACGAGAAGTGTACCAGTCGCTGGGTAAACGACCCCGACCTCGGTCACCAACGCCACCAGCAAGATTCCGGAAATGAAGTATCAATGTTGTTGAATTCGTCTTCTCTAAATGCAGTGGGAGTTCTTCTACTACATTACTTGAGCGGTTTTTACTGTTAGCGTTGGTATGACATAACATTTTCTGCTGCTATTCAGCAAACCGTTGTTTTCCTATTCACAGGTTGCATTCTTAGTCTCGTGGGAGCAAACTTTGAACAATGTTTCGGTTTTATTGCAGTCTTGGTAGTTTTTTTTTCCAGTCCAAGCTGATAGCCGCGCTCCATGCTTCTGAGGATCAGATTTCGCTCTCAGCGTGTTCCTGTCAGCTCTTTCCTCCATGAGTATCTCAAGTATTCTGTACGTACCTCTAAATACCACTAAATATTCACGGACGTGTGTTTTCTCTATTGAGAAAAATGTTTTTATGTTGCGTTTGTAAGCGCTTGTTCAAAGAGTTGTTTAATTGGAATAAATTGTTTTTCTCATAGATTGGCAAGTAGCTCTCATAAGATGAGAAGAAGAGACGTCTTTCCGTTGAAATATTTATCTGTTCCATTTGGTGTTTTTTTTTTTGTTGTTCTTGAAGTGTTGAGAAGATTAGCTGATGTATCACATCAGAAAAAGAGCTAGTGCTCTTTCGTACGCTATTTGAAGGCGTTCGCCATGAAAGCATTTTTACCATTTGTTGCTGTCTGTGTACCTTCTGCTTAGTTGATCCCTTTTAGTAGCTGCTATTTTCGGTTGGAGAATGCCCGAACACAATGAGCCTCTCGAGGAGGGCGTTGATCAACTAGCGCAATGGCGAGAGCGTTGTGCTGACCATGTAGCCGACTTCAAGGCTTTGTTGGATGAATGTAATGATCGCGTGAACAGTCGAAGCAATACGGATGAAGTCTGCCACCAAGTGAGCTGCTTTTTGAAAGTCATTGCAGTAAAAATTTGAAGAAAATAATTACCGATTCGGTGCAGGAACTGATTATTTTGTTGTTTCGAATTTGCACACACGTAAAATATTTTGTTGTTGATGACGTTTTGTTTTCCTATCGGTCCGCTCAACAGCACTTGTGCAACATCATGTGATAAGAAAATAGCAATGGCTGAATAATGTTTGGTTTTAGGAAATGACGGACTTTGTGCACCACCTCGACGAGTGCGCCATGCCGAAGGCCTTCGCTGCTCTCAAGTAGATCATCTTGTCGACGATTTAGATAGACGCTACATTTCCTTTGTTTATGTTGCACATTCAGGCTAAACAATGCGAAATAAATATAGTGCATTCCTTGTATTTTTCTGTTCACAATATTCGGCGTTTAAGGTCACACAGGGAAGTGAAAATAGCGTCTCAAGTGGAGCCTATCTAGTAAAGGTATATTCAGGGTGGCCCAAAGTGATGATAACACTGTGCACGCTTCTGTTTCTGCAATTAGTTTCAGGTTGCTACTATTTCCCCGAAGTCATACTTGTTTGTTAGCTTTGGTATAGCACTCCCAAAATTTGAGTATTATATAGAGTATAATTCGGAAATAGGAATGATTTCTGTTTCGTACCATGGTGAAAGTAATACTCGTTTTTGAAGCATCCATTCCTTGACATGATGAGTTTTCAAATGGCTGAGAGCATCCAAGAAATCGAGCTACAGGGTGATTCGAAGGTCCAAGGAGTTGGGGATAAATTCAAATGGAAATGGAAGTGGAGGGTCCGACGCAGAAGATCCAAAGAATGCATTCACGCTCGAACCCTCGAAATTCCCGGATGTCAACCCGCTTTACCGTTCAGTTTGTTCGGTTTTTGAGGAATCAAGACATCGTAGTGATGCGAAATCGTTGATTTCCTCTTCAAAGTTGCTGAATGGAACATCGTTTGGCGTAGAGTTTTGACCGAATCGAATAAAATTCGAATATTTATTCGAATGTTCGAATATTCGAAAATTCGGGGTTGCCGAAAAATTCGATGGCCCCGCAATATTCGAAAATTCGAATATTCGAAGATTCGAGGGTCCGGGGCTATTCGAAAATTCGAATATTTTAGGCCGAAAATTCGAATATTTGGAATTGTTTTGCCTCGCATTTGTTATTTGAGTTCCATTTACTCGCTGAAGAATCGTCTCAGTTAAAACCCCAGTCCAGTTTCTCATTTCAATATCTATTTTCCCAAAAACCTGCGCATATCTTTTTACGCATTTGAAAGCTTTGAAACTGCAATTCTGCGAGTTATACGAAGTTGGCGACACTGATCTCTCCGGTAAAACTTACGTACGTATGTACTTCTCTAGACACTTGGAAAACCAGCAGTTTCAAACAAACTTCTGATTCATCAAGCCTTTCCTCCAGAGCTATGTAAGTGAACTGCAAACTATTAGGTTGGGCAATAAGTTCGTGCTGTTTTTCTGAGCATTCAGTGTTTTTCACGAAGTGGACCAGTTGATCTAACAATAAGATTTTTCTAAAAGTTAATATCTGCAATACTTCTTCTTCACATCTAGAGCAAGCCCTTGCGAAAAATCTTCTCATAACCCTACGAACTGTGCGTACAGAAAAAGATGCATCCTCCAACCCAAAATCCACCTCTTTGAAGCTAACTTCCACTTCTGTGCTCTTCCTTCAACACTAGCGGCTTCCAGTTAGATGCTGTTAACATCCCCGGCAGCTTGAGCTGCATTTGTTTCACTATTGTAGAGGGATTGTTGGAGGTGTCGGAGATGTACGCTCATTTCAAATTGGAGGGTCACATTTCATGCGACAGAAAATGGTAAATGGCTGGAATTGAAGAAATTGGTTATAAATTTCGTAAAGAGCAAAGCAAGAGCTACAAAATGACCTATGATAGGCTATCGGAATTAGTTGTAATCCTCGTGAAAAATTGAGTTGAAAAAAAAACCGCACGAACTTATTGCCCAACCCAATATAATAACTACTGTTACACAGCATTCTTCCCCATATTTAGCCGATTTTCAACTACTACTTCGTTGGAACTCTTTCTAAGTACAGAATATGGAATTCAAAGTTCACAGAAAATCTTGAGATGCTCTTATCATTCTTTCTGCCCAAACATACTCCGACATGTTGTTATAGAAGGTTTAGACATTCAACGTACAAGCATGCAGTTGGACCGGATAAACAGAAGTAATAATGAGGAACGGAGAAACAAGCAGTATTTTTTGGTATCGCTGACGTTTTTTTTTTTTTTTGTTGATAGCTGGAGGCTCATTTATGATCAACGTAACTTAACCACTGTACCCAATATTATTTTTACCACGTCAATCCCTCTTCATTCACTACCATGTCTCATTTGTTTAACTGAACACAGAGTTATTAAAGAGGAAGCCTTTTCAAGGAAGAAGGGTTTCATCCACTTCACGATCCTTTAATAATGGATTCAGGCCTCAAAAGAGATAGACGTTCTTGAGCTTAGGAATTCTAACCAGTTGCAATTCTAAAAGCGATAAGGTGTCAACTCTACACAAGCACAAGCTTTCACTCAGGAGGAAGTTGTGAGAAATACCAAGACAGCAAATGAAAAGTTTCATGCCCGTTGTGATTGGGAAACATATCGAATTGTTCGTCTACCTGCATGGGCGCAAAATGTTTTTACCAAATGGAGTGTTATTCGAATAAATATTCGAACATTCGAATATTCGAAAGTTCGAATATTCGAAAATTCGGTGGTTTGCAGAAATTCGAATATTCGAAAATTCGAGGACCCCCAGAAATTTGAAAATTTGAATATTCGAAAATTCGGTGGGTTTAAAAATTCGAATGTTCGAATATTCGAAAATTCGATGGTTCGCAAAAATTCGAAAATTCGAATATTCGAAAAAAAATTTCGAATGTTAAACTCTAGTTTGGCGCCGAAAACTTCGACGTTATCGTGGCGCACCAGCTAGCTCAACAAAGTTAGCAGCTAATTGAGGATATTTTGAAATCTGATGTTCATTTTTGTTATTCGATACGGAATAAAAAATATCATGCTCCATGGTTAACATTATTTGCGCTATCGTCCGTTTCGAGGCACCCTATACATCATGGCGGATGGGGGGGCCCCTGAGAATAGGTCGCCAAATTTTTGAAACTGCTTTACAAGACGAAAATTTTGTACTGGTTTATTTTTGATTGTTTGTTTTTGTTATCCTTTAGATAATTTACATTGTTTACAATTACATTCCCGCCTACTTTCTGCTCCGCCAGTGCTAGACATAAATACCGAGTGTTTTGTATTTGATGTGGGACTAGGGTCATACTCTAATCACAATCACATTTTCCTGCTGCTATGCTAGGACTCAATATTGGAAACTCGTTGAGTTTGTTCTGGCATATGGCCAGAACCTTTGCCTCTGGCACCCTTAAGTGTGTGGATATGTTGTGTGGGCGGGGCGTCAGCCCCACTCTCAATTGTTGTATTGACACCAGCAAGACGCTGGTGCATATTGAGATAAACGTTTTTGCCTCTGAACCATCTTTTTGCCTTGAAGGGCGTCACCCAACCGCCCGAGGACTTACAGGCGCCATCGATCCGCCTAGGCCACCACAAAGTTCTGAAGCAAGTATTGCTGCAGATTGGACCCTTGAATCCATATTGATTGATCGGTCGGCACTTGTGGCCGAATTGAATATATCCATTGAAAAGTTCAATTTCTCGATATTATTCGAACGATTCATTCATTTTTCAGAGGGAAGTGTGAATCTAAAAATCACGTTCAATCCACTACATTGAGAAATGACTTATTCAATTAATTCATTCATGTATGATGGATCAACCGCAAGAGTGCGAACTTCACATGGAACAACATCAAAGTTCGACATAACAATGGGATGTATCGAGGATCAGTATTGAGCCCATTCCTCTTCATTATAACACTTGACACAGTGGTATAGCATCTCCTGGAAGGCCCACCATACGCACTGTTCTATGCGGATGATGTCACTCTAATCGCAGATTTGAAAGAAGAACTACAGCACAAGATCCAGAAGTGGCAATCAGCACTTTCAGACGCGGGTCTGAGGTTGAATCTGAAGAAAACCGAGGCCATGAGCAGTATACAGGAAGACGACGTCGTTCTGGACGCAAACGGTATTGCTTTTACACACGCCAAGGAATTCCTGTATTGGGGAAGCTGATGGAACGGTGGATGCGGCAGTTAGAGGACGGATTGCCTGCGCATGGTTAAAGTGCACAGAATCAACCGGAATTCTCTGCGATCGAAGGTGCTCGAGGGTGTTGAAAGGGAGATCTGCCGCACTGTTGTGAGGCCAACAGCGGTGAGAGTTGGCCGGTGGCGAAGACCCACGAACGAATGTTGAACACTGCTGAGATGCGCATGCTCAGATGGGCGTGTGGACTTACGCGATCTGATAGGGTGCGGAACAGGGACATAAGAACGGTGATGTAGACGAGACCCATACAGCTGAAAATGCGTGCTCAGTGGTGGCGATGGTTTGGTCATGTCATGAGAAGATCACCGGTACACCCTATCCGGCAGGCCTGGAGATGGAAATTACCGGCAAGCGTCCCACACGCGCATCAAAAAACGATGGAAGGACGCGGTATGCAAGGATATGAATGAGGTTGGAGTCACCAAGGAGGACGCACAAGATCGCAATCTATGGCGCAGGAGAACCAAAATGGCGGACCCCGCGAATTTGCGGGACAGACGCTAAGAACGAGAAAAAGGAGATTCGAAAGATCCATTCCTTTTTTAGAGAGCACTGTGAATCTGAAAAATTCGTTCAATCCGTCACATTGAGAACTGACTTATTCTATCAATTCATTCATTTGATGACCCAAAAATAAGTTATTCGACTAATTGATCCGAGATCTCGAGGAAGCGGCACATTCGAATTGTTCATGTATTCGACTTCATAAGTCACCGATTTCCAACTGACATTGCGGTAAGGTGCAAATGGAAGCAATGACCTTTCATAACGTCATTTTCTGCTGCCACCGTCAGTGTTTCGGGGATTACCTGAGGCATTCAACGTGTCATGGTGATAAGTAACTGAG
This sequence comes from Ancylostoma duodenale, assembly GCA_000816745.1. NCBI lineage: Eukaryota > Metazoa > Nematoda > Chromadorea > Rhabditida > Ancylostomatidae > Ancylostoma > Ancylostoma duodenale. Next base: position 28,125 of record KN726271.1, read on the forward strand.
AACTTGTGCAATTTCTGTGATGTTGCCGAACATCTTGAAATCATGTGATAATATGACGATGATCCATGAGGACATCCTTATGATGTGAAATTTTAGCTGTAGGTTTCCTCAAAATTCATGAACATGGCTGAAGTATTTGCCTTCTTCAACAGATTCAACTCTTGCATTAATATTAGGGTGGTAAGAAAGTCTTGAGCCGATTTTTTGAAAGTTCCAGGACTTTTGACAATTGGTCGGTACCCATGACCTACCATGTGGTAGTTGTAGACCAAACTCGGGGCTTCTCTATAATAGGCATATATAGCCAAATTGCCTTCTCTAACTTTAATTACGACGTCAATTCCGCAAGAGGTACTACTAGCCAAAATCAATTTTTTCTGCTTTGTCCACACTGAAGGAAGTTTCTGGAATACCTAATTACTGGAAATGAGAATTGTGTCCTCTACGATTCTAACACGCATCGTGCCATGTGGCTCGGTCGAGCAGAAGATCCACCAAATCGCACCCCCATCCAAACAAGTGTTTCCGTTGCTACCTCTGGAATTCGCCAGGAATGTCGTATTGTAAGCTGCTCCCGAGTTGGAATACCGTTTTCCATTCACCGTATTATCCTGACGATTGCCCTTCTGATTATCACTTATTTCATCCCCTCGAGGCATTCCCGGTTAAGAAAAAATTCACCAAAGTTGACCATGTTGAAAGGGAGGTCAGCGATTTCTTTGGCTCCCAGTCCTCCCAGTTCTGGGAGGAGGGGAAAGCTGACCGCCATTTTAGGTTGGACACTGCAGTGACTAACCATGGCGATTATATTGTTGAGCAAATTCCACTGCATGCTGAGTAATGAAACAAAGCGCAAAAAAAAGTCTAAAACGGCTCAAGACTTTCTTACCACCCTAATACTTTCCATGTTCCCTGATTTTTAACTACTTTAACTTTTTACTCTTGCATTAATAATGAGATCTCTTTCAAAAACGCGACTGTATCATGAGAGTAGATAGATGGGGCAATAGTCACCGATGTCCTACGGGTCTCCCTTCATGTACCGCAGCACGGCCTGCTACTCTTCCATTGGACACCGTGCATTGCGACAGGTGTTGATAATACCTGGCGGTGGGTTCTTCACATGTTCAGGTCGAATCCTGTCGGAGTCCGGCGCTGTACGATTCTTCACCTACTTGATGGTATGTCGGACTTTGGAGGGAAGAACCGATGGGACAGCATATTCGTCCTCCCTAAGATGACATTGAGGAATGTGGACGTCGCTATCGAAGAGATCCGAGTAGAAGTCGTGGATGACCTTCTCCATTACCCGTCTTGATCAAGAAATTGTTCCGTCTGGGCGCCGGAGGGCGGTCATCTTGGTCTTACGATTGGCGAAGTCTCGGCGGACGCTGCGAATGCTTTTCCCTGTCTCTGCGGGTTCGGCCAACACTGCTGCTCGTCTCTCTTCAAGGTCTTCTTTTATCGCTTCTCTGCACCGTTTTGCGAGCTCGGACGTTAGCTGGTAGTTGCCTGCGGCTCTCGCGGCTCCACGTTAAAGTATCAGCTCAACTCAGACGCTCGTGCCGTGCGAGCGCTCCTCTAGAGCTGGCCGCATGGTAATTGGAAGCCGCTCGTACGGCATTCGGTGGTTACCCTCACGGTTATGGCTGGCCGCTCGCACGGTATTTGATGGCGGTCCGCGCGGGATGATTAGATGGTTTGATATAATCATATCAGTCCACGATATCATCGCGTGCGGACGGCCATCAAACACCGTGCGAGCGGCCAGCCATAATCGTGCGGGTAGCCACCGAGTCGTGCGAGCGGCTTCTGATTACCGTGCGGCCCGCGCTAGAGGTGGCCGCCCGCACGGCACGAGTGTCTGAGAAGGGTATCGTAAGACAGTTGCCTCTTAGTGGCTCTTGAACATTCGGCTTTCTTTGCGCTGTCGCGGAGATGTTGAACAAGCCGATCGTACTCTTCGTCGATGTTGTCGACAACCGCATCTTCCCAGAGGGCGGCTATAGAAGTGGAGATCCCAAATGATGACGGGTTTGGGACTCCTCTTCTTGAATTTTGCGGCTTTCTCTCCTTTGCACGAGAAGAAGATTCTTGCACGCAGGAGGCGATGGTCTGATCTGGTTTAGAACTTCGGAACAACGCTGACGTGCTTCAGACGGAACCTTCGACGATGATATGACGATGATGTGGTCAATTTCATTATATTACTCTCCACCGGGTGACTCCCACGTCCAGCTTAGGAAGGTTGGCTTCTGAAATTGTAAGTTACCGCGGATGATGTTCGTCGTCATGATAACCTCAGACAGCCTCTCTCGTTGTTCCTTCCACTGCAGGCCGTGGGTACCGATATGAAGTTCCTCAAGCGTTCTCCTAGGGCCAATCTCGGCGTTGAAGTCGCTAACGATGACCTTTTAGAATGTGTGGTCTTCCCCTGTAGAACTTCTTCAAGTCACACCTGGTCTTCCTGGCCTGCATAGTCAAATCCTCAATGGAAGCCTCCGATGCAAGTGTGCGTGCGTTGAACGTACAGACCGTCGTCATAGTCCTTCCGATTTTAGGTAGCCTAGATAAACCATCGGATCACTGTCGCTGCCGTACCTGTGTCTCTTCCGAGATCAGGGGACACTCTCTATTATTGTTGCTTGTAGCTTGAGAAAAAGTGACCATTGAGGAAATAGCTTGGCTCCGCTCCTCCGTGGGGAGAGAGACAGAGAGTCGATCCCCTGAAATCACCCGCGTCTTAGGACAGGCACAAGGTCGCGTTTGTTCCACGATCAGCCCCCTATCCGCTGCCTGGGGACACGCCATGAAGCCTCGCCACTAACGGGGGAAATGTACAGTTAACACTGGGAAATTTCATGTGTTGAAATTATGTCATTTTAGATGCGATATTTGAATCGGATTGATCGCTCATTCGACGTTTTTAAATGCAGGCTCTTTGAAATATCCATCTACTCGCTTTTTTTGGATAAAAGTAAGTTGTTCTAATCATTCCTTCATTTTTGTAATGAAGAAAGCCCAATATTCAGTGATTCATTCATTTGCACATGTAAAAGAGCTTTATTCGGGAGTTTCAAGAACTCGAGTACCTCATAATGGCTATAACTCAAATTTCAAATGTATGAGACTGCTAGGTTCTTCACTAAAATATTTGAAGATTTTCAATACAGTCAACTATTCCCATAGTCGGTATCAAAATATAATAACTGGAGATGCACTTCTGGAATCGCACAGGTTCAAAAGTGCCGAGACCTGCTTGAGATGAACCACAATCTGGTCGAACAGTAGAAATGGATAAGAGTGCCTCCTAATACTGGTTGAAGGGAATTCTCAGCGTAATATCGTTGGTGAAGGAGCTTCAATGCCATTAAAATATATGCTACCAGACGCAAGAGGTTCTTCTTCACCGCCTCGGAGTGAGAAGAGAATCCAATGTATGGGTACCTCATGCTGTGAATGGTCGTCATCTTTAAATTCGGAGGAATTCTCGCTTTAAACTTTCAGCTCTTCGACGAACATTCGCTTGGCTCGTTTAATTGGTTGACGGTGACGGGAAGTATGTTTTTTTTACGTAAATCAAAAACGCTAGCATGAGTGACTTCAACGCTGCTAGCCTGGGATTCAATGGTCAAAACGAGAACTCTGTCATGAGAATGCAATGTTCAGTTTTTGGTAACATCAGAGTGGCCGCACTCACTCGCAGCTGCTGCCAACAAACTCCATTGCCGTCGGAGTTCCTTCAATGATGGCGGCCCATACACTGCATGATTAGTGAGTTTAATTAATTAACTGGGCAGAACTGGTCTTACATTCTTAAAAAAAAGAGATTGCGCACGAAACATTAGTCTGTGACGGCCCATCCTTTGACCATAACTTTTCTCGGAATAATGTAATCGCAATTTTTCTTGTATTCCTTCTGTTGCACAGATTGCGATCTTAGCATGTGACGCAAAGCTGTGGCTGCTTGATCAGGTCCTCCAGCACGCCACATTTTCGCTTGCTTTGATTCACTGCGTGAAAGTTTGGATATGAAACAGCTGCAATCGAGCTTCTGCTAGTGGCCAAGCGCTAGCTTATTGTTCAGCAGTATTTGGAAACGCATCATGTTCTAGAGATGCGGATCTACGATTTAACGGTCGCGCATGTACATTTTGCAGAATTGCAACTGTATTGTGATCTTAACATATGACGCAAAGCTGTAACTGAATGAATGGAAGGGATAATCCTTTGGTGCTGGGTATATAGGAGAATAGAGTCAACCCGTCTGATGTGAACGGCACTTCCTCTTTCGTCGTTTTGATTTATCGTGTGATAGCTTCAATGTGGAACAACTGCAATCGAAGCTTTCAGTACTGGCCGAGCATTCACCCTCTTTTCCGCAGAATAGGCCTGTCTTCGAGAAATTTCCTTTGAAAACAGTCGAATTTCCAGGGTAACGGATATAAACTCGCCACAAGGAGGTTCAGCGTAGCTCGAGTTCTGCAAAAATGATTGCGGAAAACATAGTTGCACCCGTTCTTCTGTTTACGGTAACATTTCAGCTTATGTTACCAGTATCGTGTAATAGAAAAGTGAGTATGGCCAGAAAAATTATGAAATTTAAGGTTGGAGTGCCGGGTCTCTACCTGAACCTGCTGTCTACATTTTCGCTCCTCGGAGCGGCCACACCTTTCGAGATGATTTGCGCATGTCATGCTGCTGGAAACGCAGGAGTAATTGCTGTGATGATCTTCTGCTCAGCCCCAATGATATACATGTCAGTTCGTTTACGTTTTGCACTACGATGATTTTTGCAGGGTCAGATAAGGTGCACGGTAGATCCGCCAATTCACGAAACCTTCTAAGTTTCTGCCCAGCTATTGCTCTATAAATTAACAATCAGCACTATCTCGCAGGCTAATGGCATTCTCTGCCGAAATCCACATTTTCCTGTAACCTCAATTAGTTACTCCTCACGCAATCAGGTAGAGCATAACGCCCTTGATGTGAAATTTACGAATCACATGTCAAACTATGGCCCAAAAGGTATTCGCAAAGTCTTTAGGAGATGCAGTGTTTGCCGTAGGCTTACCGTGAAGGTCAAGTAGGCGATAATCAGTCTCTTTTTGGGGTTCACCTCGAACTCAACCTCAACTTAGAAATGTATGTAGATGAATTCTGAAGTTTTCGGAGAGGCATTCCATGTATAAGGCAGAATGCTCCATCTTCCCACAAGAAAATGGTATGTATGCTTTTGGCATGTGCTGCCACCACTACAGGGAGGAAATGCTTGCTCTTTTTGTGGTAATGTCAATAAAATCATTGTAAAAAAAGAGGAAAAAAAAGCACTTCAACCAGTATCTACAAAACGTTGTGTGATCATTTGAATGGATTCTATTGTTGCAGTGGATCGCCTTCGCTAAACATAGGCGAGTTTGGAAAAATGGCTGGGAGAATCACGATGTATGCATGGTTCTTGATTCACTACACACAAGCTTTACTAGGTGAGTAAGAGTGTAATTCGAGAGATATGAATTCGAGTCTAGTCTAAGTTCTCAGTCTCGCTAATCCTTAAGTTTAGCAATCAGTCGATTCATGGCCATCAACTTCTTCATGACCTACAACAAAGTCTTCTCCTCTGCGAACACGAAGAAAATTCTAGCCGTTCTGGGCATCTATCTGCTGTGGTATTTCTTTGTGGGATTTTTCGGTAGCATCTTTTCAGGAAAAATGGTGTTGAACTCTGCAAAGATAGAGGTGAAAGCTGAACAGACAAAGCGGTTTTATTTTATTTTAAACAGCAAGCAAGAAGCGCTTCCATCAAACGCGCAACCTTTAGTTTCAGAAAGATTACTCGCTCTTTGCAGAACACCTTTTGAAGTCTCGTTGGGAAAATCAGCTTGGGTGATCGTCGTTTAAGTAACCTGCTTACCTGTGGTCCGAACGCAATCGTTCCTTCTGCTTCACTTTACTTGGGGAATACCAAAGCAACAAAGAATCGTTTAGCCTCTAACGATGCTGGGCTGCAATGACTTGCGTGCCTCCATCCAAACCTCTCTGAGGGTTTTGAACGACTCATTGCTTTGCAAGAAATAGATCTCTGATTTGAAATGTGATCTCACGAGATGGGGGACTGAAGGTCGTGATTCTGAGTATATTTAAGTTCCCCTTTCCTATTCTCTACTAGACCGATGACGAAGTGGCAGTGCACGTAGAAACTATGATAAACTCACAATCAGATTTGCTGTATCCAGTAATGAGCTAAAATTTACTGGTTCTAAGAGAAGTGTTTAGAGATGTTGTCACAGAATTTGTTGAAGGTCTTGATAAGAAATTCCCTGCGCATAACTTCTTCACGACTAGCTCGGTATTTCCCCGCTTTCGAGATTGCTCGTATTATTAATACACGTAATAGTCTCAGTACGTGAATATATTGGTGGTTTTCGGAATAAACATTCTGTTGTGTGTGTTTTTAGATGGCTGTCACTTCATCTTCCTCTCGACGACATGGCAGTGGGCGTTTGAACAAACCCAATGCGGCATGATTTTGTTCATCTACGTGGACTTCTACTTCACAATCGCTCTCCTTATCATCAGCACTGCATTCGATTTCTGCACTGCAATCAGCATTTACCGTTTCGTAAAGGTATTTTTGATGACTTGATTAGCTATCACAGTGCTGAGATTGTTCTCATTTTAATCAAAGGTATAATGTTTGGCAGCATTGTAGTAGTCTTAGCTAATCCATATACACAGTGGCATGGACAAAGAATTTTTTATTTTCTGGCTAATACATAGTTATCAACAGCGCTTACAAGTATTATCAGTACGTTAACCTTCCAAATCTGAGTTCTACAAACTCCCTTTGCGCACTAAGTTTAGGGAAATGATCAGTCTATACATAGTACTCTTTCGGACTGCTTCACTCAGGGAACATTGGTTTTGTAAGGGTTTGGGATGAGTTAAGGGTTTGGGATGAGTAAGTGCAACACATAGTTTAGACTATGTACGATTCCATGATTAACATGTTCGCGACCTTACGCTTTTGGCATGGTGTGTCACATGGGACAGACGCGCTTTTGCACAAGTGGGACCCGTACTCAATCGGTTGAGCACGTGGTCCCACGTGGTAGGAATTTTTCCTCCGCCGCATAATATCCTGAATTTGCGCAAAGCTGAACCCAAACTTTTTCTCCTTTGTGGTCGTCAAGAGTGTTCCCAACTGTTTGTCGTCCATTCACTGAATACTGATAGTAGTTTCTTTTTCATATGTATCGTTCTCTGTGGTGTATGTTTCAACCACATATTAAAAAAAAGTTTGAGTAAAGATCAGTTCTGCCCAGTGCATGTATAGAAAGCTTGAATATTTCTTAGTATAACACTACACAGAAGTTTGTTAATTATGACTGCCTCACAGAAACATAACTCTGAAAAGAAGCGTGCGCACCCGGTTGAGCACGCGGTCCCACGCATCACACCATGCGTGTCAACCGGTTGAGCACATTGTCGCGAACGTGTTAAAAATAGTTGAAGTAGTTTAAACGCTGTCTTCAATCAAAGCTGTGTCCCGCGAAATATTTTCTCAGTTTGCTAATTTGTTCGTGGGAAACCATCCGGTGCAATCGATTTCGTCAGTGATGCAGTGAAGTGTTCCCTACTATGATCCGATGAAAAACTTACCCGATATTCACTCGGAATTACTTTATGTTCTCTAGAATATTTATTGCAGAGCACCGCAAGCGCTGATGGACATTTTGGCCACACCGATGTAATGTTTTTCATGCAGGTAATCACATACACAGACTTTATAACATATGTAAGTTCACCCTAAAAACAGAAGTGCAAATTCATTCCATATCTTGCGAATGCTAGCGAATTTCTGAAATAAGTTCCTACATTTGATATGGCAAGAATGTTCCGTGGCGAAAGAGATTAGGATGGGCGAAGATGCCTGGATTCAGAGGCATGACTGTAGAGAAATTATGAGGTTATACGTAACAGTGGCCGTAGCAGACAGTGCGTAGGGAGCATGGGATAGCGAAGAGGGGCTCTCGCCGAAACTCGGTGATTGGCAGGAATTCTCAAAATAGCTGGAAGATTTTGACAGTTTCACATCTGAAGCGTCAAGAATAATTTACCAACAATCGTAATATAAATAAGGATCTAATCATGCTGTAATGGAAAGATTTTCCCCGTTGTATAAAGCTGATCCGGAGGCAGCTTTTTTTAATTTTTTAAAATTATTTTCCGTTGCTTTACTAA
>KN726271.1:36468-46609 GCA_000816745.1 Ancylostoma duodenale
GATACAGACTGTACGTAACAGTGGCCGTAGCAGACAGTGCGTAGGGAGCATGGGATAGCGAAGAGGGGCTCTCGCCGAAACTCGGTGATTGGCAGGAATTCTCAAAATAGCTGGAAGATTTTGACAGTTTCACATCTGAAGCGTCAAGAATAATTTACCAACAATCGTAATATAAATAAGGATCTTATCATGCTGTAATGGAAAGATTTTCCCCGTTGTATAAAGCTGATCCGGAGGCAGCTTTTTTAATTTTTAAAATTATTTTCCGTTGCTTTACTAACGATTTTTCAGTCTTGCTTGTCAAACTTCATCTTTATTGTGGATCTATCATTCTTCTTCGTTGGACCCACAATCTACCAAGTAATATTCGGCGAAGAACCTGATGCATTCGGCATTTTTCTCATAAATACGCTGTCTATGGAGATTAGTCATTTCATGGACGGGTGAGTGTACAGTTATCCCTAGTTGGGAATCCGCAGCGAGGTAGAGATTCACGTAATTTAGACTCATCATGGTGGTATTCAATCGAAAAACCCGTGCGCACGTCTTCAACCCTAGAAAGCTTTTACAGTTACGTCTGGAAGGGTCCCGCGTTTCAAGTCTCGCCCAAGTCTCCGACTTCTCACATGCAAAGGCTAAGAATCACGCCAGCAAAGATTCAGTCCCGGAAAGAAGCAAAGACAGCACATCGTGAATCCTACATTAGTTCCTTGAAAAGCTGCAGACGTCTCTATTTCTAACGCTGCATGCGACTATATTCATCACATCATCTGTCTCATATTATTCACTTTTATGAATAATGTTCTCCATTTTCCTCGGTAGTTTTTGCACACTCTTGATCAATCTAATTCAGCTCAGGTTCCTTTGCAGTCGTATCACGATATCATCAAAGATCACTAGTCCGAGATGGCGCATGAACAGATGTTCAGTATACAGGGCGATAACAGCTTCATCAGACTGCATTCACCCAATGAAAGAAGCTATATTGAGCTAGGGACCCAAAAACAGTTTCATGTATCAGCGATGAAACCATCCCCGGCCTGTAGCGCTATGCTTCCTCTCTTGCACCAGTCCAAGCAGTGATGTGTGATGATAAAGTAACATGGTTGCAAAAAAAATCAGATGTGAATTAGAATGACCGCGAGTGTGCGTAATTCTATTTAGGCCCTCCTTTCATATCCCTTCTGTGTCTCTTTGTACATGTTGTAGTTCCACAGTATTTCCTACATCTTTTAGCATTCTTGTCATTCAAAAAAATTGTCATTATTAATAAATGCGGTTAATGGACTCGATTATTACTTAGATATGATTCCAAAAAATGATTGCTAGCAGGATAAAACAAGTTTGTGAAATTTCGGGATTAACCATCATTGGCCACTTCAGTCACGAAAGAATTATTACTCTGAAATACTAATCACTAATAAACACAGCGATTTCTGCATGTGTAAAAGGTGACAACAAGTCTTTGCCAAATATACCAAACTGCAAGACTGGGATTAGATGGGCAGCAATCTGGAAATTTATTTGGGCTATGTAGAATTCATGCGCTTTAAGAATCCACTCTTGGGTTTCGAATATCTCTCTACATTAGGTCTATACTAAGAAAGCTGGTATCTCATGAAAACTAAGCTCAACTCCTGTGTTCTAAAAAGTACTCTTCAGAGATCCAGAGGTTTCCTTTCCAAGGAGCACGCTAATTATTAAGCAACCATGACTGGTTGAGTGAAATCAGGAACTGGGGGTCCAACCAACCTTCTGCTACTTCTCTTTTTGATACATGATAGAAAACTCTTGTCAGATGTCCACTTTATGCTTACCAGATGTGCTTAAGCTTACGAAATAACATACCTCTCAAATTTCGCTCCGTCCACTTTTGCCTTTTGTTTTGTTTTGAATTTTAATAGGGGTATGCAACTTACTGACCTTTTCCGGTCAACAAAACTGGTTCACACACGGATCTGTCTGGGATAGAAAGTTTCTACCGTCCTGAATACTGGGGCAGAAAATTGGTGGAATGGAGAGCCAACCTAAAGAAGTCTTGAAGGCCATTTCCATCTCTACCTCGTTTCATGTTTGCAGATCATACAAGATTCAAATGGATCTATGGGTTATGAAATTTCGCATGTTTGAGACATTTGGTTATTCGAAGTGAATGCAAAGTTATGGGTTTCGCGGCAAAGCACAGAAAATAACTGTTGCAAAGTCCTTGGCCAAAGACCTTGTTGCCACCCTGTACAAATCAGAAGTCCCTTAGTCTTAGAAGCCTAAATGCGTCACATCTGATCGTATCAATCCATTTGCACTGGATCAGAGGGGATTCCCTGTCATATTTAGTTCGCGCCAAAATTTATGTGTATATTCACACAGCAAGTCGGTGGTCACATCTTAAAAGCAATTTTCACGATTCCCAATGCAAAAGGTCAAGAAAGAAAAAAATGGCTCTGAAAGCACCGTTTAGCAATTTCCAACATAAAAATGATTTAAAAAACAATAACTGATCACATAGTTGAAAACTGTCCTGAGAATACTTTACATGCGTTACTTTACAATCGTTACATTACGCAAATCCCGTCGGCCTAACCTATAGTCTGGCAATACTGAAGACTTTTGATTTAAGTTGTGGAAGGATGCACTCTCCTTCGAACTTCTTAAGAAAAAAAGAAAATAAAAGAGCATAAGAGGCCATGCCTTAAAATTTCATTGGACGGACGAATCTATTTCAGAACACTGCTGCATAATTCTACGCAATCGAAGTGTTCAGATGAATGGGGAGGGGATTATCCGTCATCGTATATAAGCGTGACAAGTAATGCTGATCTCAGTGGCAGTTCTTTCTTGATTAATCACCACTGAGGTCGCAAATTTGCTAGGGAATTTCTCTTGTGAAACCTCTGACATAGTTCATCTGAAAAACCTTCGTTTTAAAAAGCCACCAAACGTCTTCGTTTGAAGAACAGTTTACTTCTACTCAAACTTCTGCGACTAACGATTCTATTTTCACGTCAAGGGTAACTGTTTAGATTGAATTCGCAGATAATATTTTTCAGGGTAACGACAAAAGACACAAAAGAGTTCACGTTCACTCCGGGTTCTGCAACGATGATTGCGGAGAACATACTTGCGCCCATTCTTCTGTTTGTGGTAACAGTTTAGCTTATCAAGTTTGATGTGAGAAAAGTACATAGAAGAAACGTTAAAATTCAAGGTCGGAGCACCAGGACTCTACATGAATATACTGTCAACATTCCCACTGCTTGGTGCCACTACACCTTTCGAGATGATTTGCGCATGCCATGCTGCCGGAGATGCCGCCATCATCGCTGTGATGATCTTCTGCTCGGCTCCGATGATATACATGTTAGTTTGCAATGGTGTTTTTCTGCTGCGATGACTAGTCCACAAATCTCCGCAAAACCTCTGGTGAAGGTTTCTGCTCTTTTGATATGTTCTTCAAACACAGCCTTAAGACTACAACCACTAATCAAATACTCATGTAGATATAATGCATTCCTGGAAACTACCTACTCTTGTTTAACCTTCCGAGCCGACATTTGTTTTACATTTAAAGGTGTGGGTTATAATGAGGCGAAACAGAGTTGGTCGTGTTTCTGTGATCTACCGGTTCTTCAAACGCTCCGATCACAGAAACATGATTTGCCCATTTAACGTTTTAATACTCACCACATCGCATTTACGGGTGATTAGAGCGTAAAGTGTGTGACGTAGCGCAATTCTAAATATCTCCGCGCGCGTTTGCTCAATGGATAACACACGTGATGCATTCTGTGTCACCTGTTTGTGTGCATAAACAATAAACAAATCCCATTTGAGCCTTGCTTCCTCTAATCGGTGGCCACAGTTATTGCTTACTGCAAAGGTGAAAATGGTAACTAGAGATAGAATGGCTAACGAATAGTAAAAACGGACTCACAGGAAACATTAGCTGCAGTGACGAGCATTTAATTCAAAGTTATGAGTCCTTCTGAAGTTCAGATTGAGCTCTACATGCCGGTCACAAAAGATACTAGGAAAACAGTAGTAGAATAGGCAAAGAACGGATTTGAAGAAAAAATTACTGTTCATTGAGGAGGACCAAAATTTCATCTAATTCAATGAGACTTTTACTAGGAAAACAGTAGTAGAATAGGCACCAAGAACGGATTTGAAGAAAAAATTACTGTTCATTGAGGAGGGCCAAAATTTCATCTAATTCAATGACCCGCGTACTCGTTTACTTGTCTTTTAAGCATAATGTCTCCCCTCCCTCGTAGGTCAGGAAATAAAATATTGAGCAGTTTCGATTCATTCTGGTTTCATTATCATTCCGGAAACGTTTCAACAATTAGAACTTCCCTTCGTAGATACATATTCAGAGAGTAATGAAAGCCCGTTTTAGGAGTGTATACCTTCTACGTCCATAAATATTCCGTAAGAAAGGGCGGGCCCGTAGTCATTGTCATGGCGTTGAGTTGAACTCCAAAACTCACCACCACGCTTTAGGCGATGATTGCATGCCAGCTCACATCCACGGAGTATGGGAAAGCAGATCATTCCTACCTACTCACTGCTAGAGCACGCTTGTGTCAACAGAAGAGATCATCGCCCTGTTAGGAGCTGATCGCCTTCGCATGCTGTGGGAATGGTGGGCGAGGTGAGTGGATGCAGAGTGAAACACTCCATAGCTAATTCTGCGTCCATTCGCTTCTCCCACTAATATTTCAACAGCCTGATAAGGCGATCAGCTTCCAGCAGGGCAATGATCTGCTCTCCCATACTCCAGGAATGTGAACGTCATATAATCATCGCCTAAAGCGTGGTGGTGAGTTCTGGACTTCAAGTCATGGTCATGACACTGTACTACGGGCCAGATTTCAAACTTTACCTACTGTGTTCAAGCACAGTCACGTACTGTTCACGTAGTGCAACTCGGACAATTGATTGAGCTTCGCAAGGTCGTTGTGATACAATTAAGAGATCGCACGTTACTTTACGTAGCACTGTGGATCATACTCAAGGAAACGAGCACAGAAAGCAAGTTTTCTCATCAGTATGCGACGGAGGGGATAACACGCTTCGCTTTGACAAGGTCTTGGCACCCAAATTACACAATTTCTTAATCTAAAAAAGACAGCCTCCTTTCATGAAGTGTCCTTTCAGAGGCTCACCTTCTTTAAGTGAAAGTGAATTTGGAAGAATGGCCGGGAGAATCATAATGTATGCGTGGTTCCTAATCCACTACACGCAGCTGGTATTGGGTGAGTATGAGTCACAGCGAGTTTGCTCTAGTTAAGCAGAAATATCGAAAGTACAACTGTTCAGCGATCAATCGATTCATGGCTATCAATTGCTTCGTGGCGTACCAGAAAGTCTTCTCCTCTGCGAACACGAAGAAAATTCTTGTTGTGCTCGGCATCTATCTGCTATGGTATTTCTTCGTGGGGTTTTTTGGTGAGATATTAGTTCCTGTTTTTCAGAGAAAGCCATGTTGAGCTCAAGGGGAAAGCTCAGCACAATCAGAATCGTAACAAACAGCTGTGCAAAAGAGGAATCCTCGTGTTTCATTTTCGAAAAAACGAAATCATGTGTCTAACAGTAACAAGTGCACATTATAGCTTAAGAATATTACTCGGTTAGCAACAGGAAGTGTATAGAAGAACTTACATCGATAGAAAAGTGCCATCTTAGTCACTAACTATTCTGAGAAATGTTGCTGCTTCTTTGCCTTCGTCTAACAATAAGATAGTTTCATAGCAGCGCATGTGAAGCGAACTAATTCTCTCTTTTGGGACCAAATTTCGAGGTGAAGAACTACCAGTAAGTTGAGGAGGGGCTAACTCCCTCATGATTTCTCAACGGGAACCAAAAGCAATACGAAAAGCAATACGTCATACCTGATCCTGCCTAGAGCAGCAGAAATTACCGCCGCGACTCCATGCTGAATTTTAACTTCGATATTCCTAGAGTTCTATCACACATGGAACGATAGCTCTCCACACAAAACGAAGCATTCCGTGAGGATTTCATTAGATGCCTATATCATTCTTAGATGCGGAGAATTAGTACATGCGTCATACTGCATTGAAGTTCCGCTTTCCCATGCGTTAATCCGCTGAAAGTGTGGCGAAGATAGTAAACACAATAACGAACGTGAGGTCTTTGTACCCATCGTAAAGCGGAGATCGTGCGTTCACTGCATAGAGAAGAAGAAATATTCGTATTCTCAAAAAGAACTTCGTAGGCTACTTCCGCTCATAATGTACATCTTTTTTTCGGCTTATAGAGCTCGCAAAGATTAACATACTTTGAACAAAAAAACAAATAAATGCAAAAAAGCAACACTTTACAACATGCGTTTCCAGATGGTTGTCACTTCATGTTTCTTCTATCGAACTGGCAATGGACGTTTGAACAAACCCAGTGTGGATTGATCCTGGGTATCTACCTGGACTTCTACTTCACAATCGGACTCTTGATTATCAACATTTCAATTGACCTTTGCACTGCGATCAGCATTTATCGTTTTGTGAAGGTATCTTGGTTAAACTCTTGAGTAATTTGGAATTATTTGAATTATTCGGACTTCTTTGTGGGAACTTTCCACTATTATATACCGCTCAATATTGAGAAAACGACCTGCGGAATTCGAAAAAAGAACAACCATCATTCAAGCTAAATGTAGAAAGAAGCCAAATAGTTTTTAGAGAAAAAAGCTTCTATTCTTTGCCTAATGTAAATATCTTTTCTTTAACAGCTATTGCAAGCTACATTTGCATTATTTTTTACGTTTCCGAGTCTTTCTCCAGATTTCCCATACTGATTGACACATAACGGACAATACGGCCCACCGGTGGGTCGTATCTGTTTTCATTAGTTTTCCAAGGTAGAATTTTCCCAAGATTTCCACATAGGGGTTTTTTCACACGCTGATTACGAATGCGATATCCATTTTTTACTTCGTGTAGTGCTGTGGAATTACTGTAGGCACACTGTGAATTCTGTAGATGTTAATATTTTCACCCATAGTTTTGTGAAACTTGGTACAGTAGTTATTTGATGCTGAATGCGAATATGATTTCTGAATTGCGCCGCAGCACATTTTTACAAGGTTACTGGAGCGATACCGTAAATACAGTTATTCTTCCAGAACACATTTCAACCATGTGGACAGGGACTATTTCACATGCTGATCACGTATACATATATTATATTAGCATCCAGTTTGCATCCTAAAACGTTTTTGGGAAGTTACCGAGCAAAGTCTGCTCATTGTGTATAGTACCCCACAATCCGAGTGGCACTGTATGCATACCGTAACGCTTCAGAAGCGCATTTTGGTGCAAAATTGATGTCATATCCGTGATCAGCAAGTGAAACAACCTCCTTTGTGAAGCTGGGCCAGAGCAAGATGACTATGTACAGTTCTTACAGCATGAATGCCGTAATCCTACTAAAGGCGTCCACACGAAAAAAAAACAGAATCATATTCACTATCAGCGCACCTAATATACCCTTTCTGTCTTCAATGTGTTGACTACATCTTTGCTGAATCAGCCATCTGACAAGTTATTCTCTTGTTTACTCCGACGAAAGTTCATTTTTCTTGAGCATTTCCAGAGTACGAGTGCATTATTGAGATTACCAAGGGTAAAAGTGTTGACGCCAGTGTTAGCGATGGGTAAGTTTGTGCGGCGTTACCACGTTTACCTTGGGTAATCTCAATGATGTATGTGGCCCTATGAAGTCAACTGAATACCTTGTCTGCTGACTTGTCTCATCTCATTTTTAACCTTTTTGGCCGAATAGAAGGCATCACAAACAATTGCCGAATAGGACCGCTTGCATCAGTGCTAGGAGAACCGCTGCATACGCAAGGCGAAGCGGTAACGCCGAGGAATGCATCACCTACCCGTGAAAGCTCTGTACTCGCCACACGTAGTGCTTCAGACTCGAGGAGTCTCCAGGCCAAGTGATCTATCCGAAGAATTTCAGAATTATCGCACCTAGCAGGTCAGACCCTCCTGGCCCCGCACGGATCTTGCATCATTTTATTGATGTTATCGATCCTCTGAGGGAGAAGAATTCTAACTGATTCCTCTTTCACCAATTCAATTCAAATCAATTTCAATTTGTTATATTCATATTATAATTACTGTTCAATTCGAAATATGGGCAAAATATCGACGAAAGACTAACGCCCTATTCAGAGATTACAGTATTTCCTTAATGCTTTTGTTGCAGAGCACCAGGAACACTGATCGACATTTCGGCCACACTGATGTAATGTTCTTTGTACAGGTACGTTCATCAGCAATGATTTTCAAACTTCAACCCAAGGAAATTAGAAGAAAAAAAGAACAAGAAGAAACACAACGAGCCCACCGAGGCTCTATGTGGTGTAGTTTTTTGTGAAGGTCGTTCTGAAAAATCGCTTTTGTTAAATAAGTCGTGTATTGTAAGAGATAACATCATAATTCCGGACTCTTATCCAGCATCAAAAAGTGCTGAAATGATTTAATTACAGTGTATTTTTTCTACTGTCGATTCCAAATTTTTCACATATTTGTGCTCCCGCCATCCTATCCAACATTAGGATGTGTCCGTGTTCTCGCGCGACATGAGCTTTCGGCATTGCATTTCACTCGCGCTTACATTTCGTTTTGCATTTTTTTCGCTTCAATGGAAATTATTCTTTGAATTTCGCGCGCATTGCATTCCGTATTGCATTTTCTTTTGCATTTTTTTCGCAATACTTATATTTTGGGTTTTATTTCGAACTTTCGTTCAAATTTCGCGCGCATTGCTTTTCGCATTGCATTTCTTTTTGCATTTTTTCGCGATGCTTACGTTTTGGGTTTTCTTTTTGAATACTTGTTTGAATGCATTTTTTTTGAATACTTGTTGAAATGCATTCTTTTCACAGTGCGTAGTTTTGGGTTATTTATTTGGATTCGTGATGCTACTTTTCGTGTCTTTCCAGGATTATAAAATAACATTTATAGCATGTTTGATTTAGCTTGAGGCCATCTGTAATGGACATATGAGGAGTAACCTGATACGCCGCTCACTTCATCACACTAGACTAGCGAGGTCAGTCTGCACCCTTTCGCAAATAGTCATGAACGAGTACTCTGTGGCCACGCAACATCGTCCGCTTATCCGCACCATGAAACTCATGTCGCCAAACTGGATGCATGGCGAACGGTGCGGACCGGCACGAATCAAGCAGTGGCGGTTAATAGAGAAGGAAGCCACATTTACTTCCACCTCCAAGTTGCCGCCGGTCACGACCGTCGACGAGACTTGGAAGAACGCAACCCGAGCCATTGTGGAAGTGACACCTTCAGAGCTTGGCAGGGCAGCCTTCTTTGTTGCTTTGTTTGCTTCTAGGTACTTCTGCCAGTTGTCATCCGTCTTGTCACCGAGGAATACGTGGTAGAGACGTTTCTTCTGGCGCACCTTCACTTTCACTTCATCTGTCCTTAGCCACGCCTGTCTGTCACTTCTCCGGCAACCTGGTTTAGTCGTACCAAGCTCTGAACGTGCCACTTCTACAATGGCTCGGGTTGCGTTCTTCCAGGTCTCGTCAAAGATCGTGACCGGCGGCAACTGGATGGTGGAAGTCACTGTGGCTTCCTTCTCTTTCAACCGCCACTACTTGATTCGTGCCGGTCCGCACCATTCGTCATGCATCCAGCTTGGCAACATGAGTTTCATGGTGCAGATAAGCGGACGATGTTGCGTGGCCACAGAGTACTCGTCTAGGCCTGTTTGCGAAAAGATGCACACTGACGTCGCTAGTCTAGTATGATGGAGTGAGCAGCGTATCAGGGTACTCCTCATGTGTCCAGTACACATGGCCTCAAGCTAAATCAAGCACGCTACAAATATTATTATTCTATAATCCTGAAAGGACACGAAAAGTAGCATCACGAATCAAAATAAATAACCCAAAACTACGTATTGTGAAAAAAATGCAAAACGAAATGCAATGCGAAACTCAATGCGCGCGAAATTCAAAGAGATATTCAAAAAGAAAACCCAAAACATAAGCATGGCGAAAAAATGCAAAGGAAAATGCAATGCGAAATGCAATGCGCGCAAAATTTGAACAGGGATTTGAAAGATAACCCAAAATATAAGT